>JBBPRA010000024.1:0-108713 GCA_038092775.1 Boletus rubescentipes
TGAGACGAAGTCAAACGTGGAACGCCGTTTCTCTCTGACCGCGCGCGAGCGTGAGCAAGAACTGCTCGAACAATCAAAACCTCCCGTCGCTCCCGCGAACAATGGAGATGGCCCAGGTGAGGAGGAAGAGGAAGAGGAAAGGATCTACAACCCACTCAAACTCCCCCTCGGTTGGGATGGAAAACCGATCCCATATTGGTTATATAAATTACATGGCCTCGGTGTCGAGTACCGATGCGAGATATGCTCCGACCATGTGTACATGGGAAGGTACGGAGACCTTTCAGTGTTAGCCGATGACTGCTCATGGTTCATTCCGCAATAGGAAAAACTTCGATCGACACTTTCAGGTACATCGCTCAAGGTCGATTCTATTGAACCATGTAACCTAATCACCGTTTACAGGAATCCCGGCATGCTTTCGGTATGCGGGCTTTAGGTTTGCCGAACACGAAGCATTTCCACGAAATTACTCGCATAGAGGATGCGCTTTCACGTGCGTTTATTTTCCTTGTGCAGCTACTTGATGCAGACCAACGCCGACCGTTACCCTCAGTCGCAGAAAAGCTTAAACGGGAAGGAAGGCACGAGATATTTGAGCAGGAGACGATGGAGGAGCTTGAAGATGATGAGGGTAATGTATACAACAAGAAGACGTACGAGGATCTGAAGAAACAAGGGCTTATATAGATATCTCCATGCTCCGTGATGTCATTTGCTTGTGTGCACTCCCTGTTACCATACCTTCATTCGTCTCCCAGAAAAAGAATCTCTATTCGACTATTTAACAGGCCCAGAGACATTAACACCTCTGCGCATTGCTGGTTCTGGAGTGATGGGCATAGGAAGGTCGGCTGCATGTGAATAGAGCTCCTCGTCCGATGATGGGCACGATGACAAAGGGGAGTCTCCTGGTGAACCGAAGGGATTTTGGGGAGCTGCCTCTAGTAATGGGGGCGAAATCACCAAGCACCCCTTGTCTATTTCTACAAGTCTCTCCGTCTAGCCATTCGACGAGAGCATCAGAGTGATGCTCACCAAGGTTGTCCCACCAATGCAAATCATCTGAACTTGGGGCGGGCACTGTGACACAGCACTTCAGGGACGATACAGGTTCAAGGTACGAAGCCTTACGATCATCCTTGTCGGATGGCAAAGCAAAGGCCGCAATTTTTTCTCCGGGAATCTCACCAGGAGCAGCAGTCAGGGTAGTCTCTAGTAACAAACGAGAAATTGCGGCGCGTTTTACCGTATCGACAATCCGTACTTCAGTTCGGAATAGCGCAAAAACTGAAAGAGGTCATCGAGTCTTGTTAGCGCAAAAAAATTTCATGTAAATTACCTGGTCGGTGATCAGATCCTCGCAGCTCAGCTCGCGAATAAACGGACAAGTCTAAACTGCCTTGAAACAGGATTCTGTCTGGAACGCAAGTAAAGCAAGATAAAGGTGAAGGTAGTTGAGGTTACATACCAGTCCAAGCAGGTATCCGCATTTTCTCGCTCGAGTCATAAATGTCCGTCCCAACATCATACTTGTACGTGGGAGGGAATAACAACGGTCCTTCGTCGTACCCCATAAAAGCCTCACCAGTCTCAATCGCTAATCGTAGCTGTATATGCGTTCTGTTCTCAGCATCTCCCAGAGAGAGATAAGGGGGCCTACCTGGTCTGAACCAACGAGTGGATCATATTCTCCCTTTGTCGCGAGAGATCTGACGCTTTCATTGGGAAGATTAATCCGATAGTTGGTGTCAGCGAGCCAGATAATATTGCTGTGGAACTTTCGTGAGGAAATACCCCTCCCTTTGTTCACGAACGTACTCGTGGCTTGCGATTGTTTTCCCTTTAAGAAAGTGCAACCCTTTTGTAATTGTCCAGAAATCAGCATTACGTTCTTCAACATTGGAGTGTCCAGCGGCCAGGTGAGCGGTGACAAAGCAAAAGCTGGTATCATGGTAGTCAAGTCGAACGCCAACCCCGCCTTTATTTCCAGATATCCCCCGCAAACCCGTCTGATCAAAGGGTGAATGGACAGCCCTAATATAGACGATATGACCTACTTTCCGAGTGGCACCCTCGACATTGCGAATTACAGAGGTCAGCTCTGATTTAACCACAACAAAAAGAGCGGTGCCGACCAACTGCAAACAGAAATCACTTCAAAGTAAACACACGGCATTTCGAATTTGAATACCTGCTCGCTACGCAGTACCACGTAATCTCCCGAAGCTTTCGATCGACTATTAATTGTTTCCATGATCTTTTGTTCCCATACCCGCCTATACATGCGCTCAGTCAGCGGCAGGTGAATTAAGGAATGTTAAGCACTTTTTTTCGGGGTCAGCTTGGACAATCTGTTGGGCAGTGAGAAGCACTATCTCCTGGAAACCCAACACAAAGATATCTGGCCTAGGAACTCGACATCAACGATATTTTTCTCCTTGATATGAAATTTTACTCTTACTCGAGAAAGTCTACACCAGCAAAACCGTCAGACCCACCCCATCATGATTACATGAAGTGTTCGTTAATTTAACTCACTATCTCGGGGGAACAACCAAGACATCAAACTTTCAGATGGAGGCTGCATACTCTGCATGTTCACGTCAACGGAAATGGGAATAGAGTTCCTGGAATTACCCTGCCATTTACATTCCAGGTGCCGACAAATACAGAACATGCGTGAGTAGAAGAATATTCCGATACTCTGCAAGCTTGTTATTCAGCACCAGTAGCCACCACGACTTCCGAGTGACCGACCGTTCGTTTAGTGTCTTCCGGACCAAATCATGAACAGGGTCAAATATGTTCACTTGTATCTGATTGCTGAGGTTGCCCTGTTACACCTTCAGAAATTTCATTAACGAAGGGGTCAAAGAACCTACGAGGAACATGTCAATCGCGATCTGCTTGTTCTTGTCTTGAAAATTATTGATATACGCTCTTGATACACTCTTCGTTGCATCAGAGAGAACACCTTTAGAAAAAAAATCACTCCAGGTCTCTTGAGATCAATACACTAAGGAGGCCTACCCGCTAGCGTTCGTTTTCCGGTCCGCGTAAAACTTGTATTCAGAGCGCCAGTACCAGCATATATACGTGATAGTGCGTCGCCATTCTCCGCCCAGAGTTCCCTGTGATGTGCCCAAAGAATGTTGGCTTGCAACCATTCGCGATGGACGAGGCCAAGGAACTGCTCAACCGCTTTGCGTGAAAGAATATCTTGGACGAAATTGGTCCGGTCCAAGCTACACGAGAAGCAGTGAACAACAATCGAACAGTATTTGAATTTGAAACTAGATTACCAGTCCAGACAATTTGTCCTGAATACTCCATGTTGCTCAGTGATTCTTTCACTCGTTGAGGCGTCGGTTAGCGTGAATCCAAAACGATCCATGTGATCAACAATATCTTCCAAATGTCTTTGGATCATAAGAAAACGTGAACAAGGGGCGTGGCAACTGGCTTACCCGAACTCCCTTACGATACCATCATGACCACTGATTCTAACAGCATTGTGGAAGTCATAGTGTGTGATACTGAGATGATCACTCCAAATTCCTCTGGCTTGGTATAAATGCTTTCCATACGCTGCTGTAAGGATGGCTTCGTTCTCCTTTGTACCGAGTAAATTAATTGCATGTGTTGCCCCATATTCTTCTATGAGGTGAGCGAAGTGACGCTCGAACGCGGGTTGTGATGCTTGTGGACGAGTTATTTGAATACGTTGACCGAACGTCTGTATTCCCTGTTGTTCCCAAAACACTGTACTCCAAAATGAGATGAAACGAAAGTGAGTGGGAAAATAGCATACAAGGAACACTTCCTCGAACTTGCGTGTAACTCACGGAGTGTTGATCTGTACTCAA
Source organism: Boletus rubescentipes (assembly GCA_038092775.1). Classification (NCBI taxonomy): domain Eukaryota; kingdom Fungi; phylum Basidiomycota; class Agaricomycetes; order Boletales; family Boletaceae; genus Boletus; species Boletus rubescentipes. The sequence goes on from JBBPRA010000024.1 coordinate 3,870, forward strand.
GATAGTTTCGGTCTGCAGCACTTACTTAGAGAAGATTAAATGAATAGATTGTTTGTACACTCGCCTCTACGAAATTTGCGGTGTTTCCGTCGTCATCAACTCCTCGGGTATTGAAGCGGGTGCCTGCTCTCTTCCACCCGAGACGCGATATAAGCGACAATGTGGCAATAACAGGAGCGCCGTTGACAGGCGGCGCTGGAAGGGCCATGGTAGACACTCCTACGTAGCCCTGTATGGCGAGAACCTAAAAACGGCCCAGAGTCATATGGCACCACAATAAAGAAGCGATATGGCGCACAATGAATTGGCATCGATCAAGATCGTGGCGTTCATGTGGATCGAGTTTCTCCCGAAAATCGAGTAAACTTCTGATGATGTATTCGTTCCAAATGAATCGTTCATCAAAGACCCCGATATCATCTTGGATGCGGTTATCTCGAGACAAACGTGCGGCGAGCCGTGTCGATAGGTCCCACGATGGATCCAGTGCATAGTAGAAAGAACCAGAAGACAGGATCTTTGTGAGTGGCATGCATGGATGTTCGAAGACTGCATTCGAGTTGAGGGTCTGTAAATATGCGTCTCTGCTTGGCATTGTGTCCATGTTCTCCGGATTGACGAGCGAGTCTTGGGAAGAGGAGAAATCATCCCACGAGGACGATGTCAGAGAGTAGAACCGGACCTCATGAATCCTCGCAACCTTCTCCGGAAGTGATTGAGATGGGCGAGTATTTCCTACTTCATTGACCGCAGTGATCACCGCAATGAATATGTCTAGGTTCATGGTGAGTATGTACGGCGGGAATACGACGATAGGTGTACGCGCCGTTTTCTACTGAAATGAGTCCCAAACATCCATTCACGGTACGGTGCGTTAGCCTGACTGTGCCAGCAAGATTCACTTGATCGCCAGGCAGAAATTCGACCACGACTTGACTCGCATCAGCTTCCGCCGCGCGAAATGTAAGTGCTCTGTGTGGGTGTCCTAGTCTTTGCTCGCGAGAATCAGTCAAGAGATAGAGCGTTCGCGGGTTGTGTACAAGATAGAGATGCATGTGCAAGGAGAGCAAATTAGGAACTAGTATGTAATTAAGTTCACGCCAAACTGCGGAAGGGTCTGCGGCTACACGACTCGGAGTGTAAATCGACGCTGCAGTGCTTCGACTCTATGTTCAGGCTACCCTCTGGTGCCAATCTCAATTTCTGCTGGGATCCCTCGCCTACGTGGAATTTCTGACGCTAGTATATAAAGCACCTCATGTACAAAACACAGGCTCGCAGGGATAAGTCCCACCGGTAACCACCTACCCGCCGCAGGTGTTTCTCATTCGTCGACAGAACGATTACGTGCAAAGCTCGAAGTTCGCCTAGATGAAACCATGGCAATACCGTCCGCCGTTACCTCTGGTGAACGTCGAGGGAATCGGCTTTGCTGAGGGGATGCAGGATCAACTTCGGGCTGAGAAATATGACTTGAGGCTTTCGGGCTGCGTGGAGGAGGTGAAAGGAAAGGCGAGTGTGGCGATGACGCCGGAGGCGACGGCAGCGGATAAATGGGGGCCGAAGCCGAAGGGGGAGTGATTAAACCCGTTGACTTGTCATAGGCCATGATTCTGTCCTTGGAAAAGCCTGCGAACATGGATTTGAACAGTGAAGATTTAGCCCGTTGAGCGCTAGCAGGCAAAGACGAGGGGGAGGACGAATCCACGACACCTGATAGTGCTCTTAAGTTAGCGGCCAAGACATGATGACGGGAAAGGTACCGGATGATGTAGGAAGAGCGTTGTCATTAGCGCTCAAGCTCAAGAATAAGAATAATGGGACAAGCCAGACACAAATGCCAAAGAAGGTTGCGATGTCCGTGAAACCAGGTGCATTAGGGTCCGGACCACGATGCCTGTAGCTTTGTCTGGCACCACGAGCAAGATGAGAGAAATGCATGAACCACAGAAAGTGATTCGCGATAGCCAAAACACACGAGGCTATGAATGACGCAGAAGACAGCGAGATGAGGGGCCAATGGCTCGAGAAGTTCTGCAAATACACAACGTGGCAGACGATTGAGAATATCGTCTGGAGCAAGGGGAGGGAATCGGTGACATAAAGCAACACGTGCAATGTAACGATAGTCTAGAAGATGAAATGTGAAGTGGATCTTCCGCAGAGAGGAAACTGCACACATAGATAGCCCTCTGCCCGATCAGCTTAGCAGGGCGAGAGTATTCTTCAATTAATTCCGAGATGTAGAGCAATCCGCTAGCTTGAATTTGATCAGACTGGGCAGAAGGCGCGAGGGGACCTTGACCAACCGAGAGAAAGGGTTACGAACACGAAAGCAGCGACGGCAGCGACATAGCTGAATGGGAGCAAGCATAAGAAACAGCAGTATGCAGCCAAAAAAAAAACAGGCACCTAAGGTAGTGGAGCAAAAGCATCGATGACAGGAACAAACAAGATGTGGTGGAAACCAGTGACTTTCTAAAAGAGGTGTACAACTACTACACAAAGGTATGTCTGATGGGCGCGAAGCATCACTCTACATAAGGTTCGCAGAGCTTGCATTAAAACCCTCTTCTTCTATCTCGGTCCTCGCCATTTAGTGGATCGGCGTATGTGTGTCTGGCTGTCCACCTGGGTTAAAGATGGACCAATACTTTGAAGAATGAACGGCGGAATTCAAATTTAAGTGGATGCTTCTTTAGGGTAGGTCGACCCTGGCTACTCGCGCGTCCGTATAATGACTCGCGACCGTCATTGCTTACAGCCTGTTGTTTGCCTGATGCAGCCCCCAACTTCTGCAGTTCCCGACTTCTACTATACTCTCTTCGCTTTTTATGAACCCGCCTTGACCATTATTGGGTTCGTCGGGACCTTGTGTGACCCCGAAACGGTAATCTTCTCCCCTTCGCTTCCATCTTCACCCAATATTGACAATCCTCCAGGCCCACAACACCCAGGCACCATGGCCAGCAGGCAGTACCCCTCCTTCCGTTCTTCCCAAAGCTTCCATTGTAACAATCATCCAACTCGCGCACGTTTGTGCCCTCATGGGACTCCTTAATATTTTCGTCCTCACTGCTGCTAGACAGCACTTGGCTTCCCAGCCTGCACTCCAGGAAAAGATCGTCCGAGCGTTATTGATCCCTCTTCTCGTCGGGGACGTCATGCATCTCTACGTCACGTTGTGGGCACTGGGCGATGACAAGTGGGATGTTGCCCAGTGGAGTCCAATGTTATGGGTTACCGTAGTTTTGGGAATCAGCTTGATGATACCCAGAATTATGTGGCATCTTGGCATATGGAGGTACGTAGACGCCAGGGATCGGGCTCCTACAGATGCACGGAGCTCTCCGGGCTTGCAGTTGGAGAAGAAATGAAGATTTATTTCCTCATTTATGCACATAAGTTACTACGTAGGGAGACCGTTGGTTCTTTGGTTTTACATGTAACAATCGGTACTGTATGCTGAGCGTACAAGGTATTCGTCTTCGCCACTCCATTTACATAGCATGTAGCTAATAAGGACTATTCACGATACTGGACTTGCTCTGCAAACTGTTCATTGGAGCAAGTGATGTTCTAGTTGGCCTTTTCAGATTTTTCTTGTTGACCGCCAATACGTTGTTCTCCAAAGCAACGATCTGAAATGTCGGCTCAGAACGCAAACCTCGTCAGGAGGGTAGGTTCGCTTACGATTTCCTTATCATCTCCAAACTTGAAGTTATCTTGCACCACATTATCTTCGTACTTCTTGATCTCATACTTGTCAAGCTGCCCCTTTTTAACCTTCTTAAAGTCCCAAGCTATCACATATTTGCCGGTCGAGGTGACTATGGCATTCTCTTCTTGGCCTTCCCCTTGATTAAACCTAGCAACAGACGCGATCGGTATACCACATGGATTGGGTTCGGAATCATGCCTACCGAGCGGGGGAGAAACTGATTTCATGATTCATGTATGCAACATGTTCCGCACGCAACGTGAGTCGTCGTGGCATTGGCTTTGCATCAGCAGGGAAACTACGATCAAAACCAAGGGAGCCGGCATATCTGCCCTCGCCAATAAGTGTGTCGATAAGGAGCAAATAGCCCTTCGTTGTCGCAACCATCCAGCGTCCGTTGGCAGTGACATCAATACCAATGATAGGGTCTCCAAGAGGTGGTAATGCTGTCTTCGCATTCTTGCCGATGCAATCGAAAAGTCTGATGTCACCCTTCTCACTCGCTACAGCGAGTTTACCGCTGGCCGTAGTCGCGACGCCCGAAAACTTGTTCTTGCTGACGTACTGTTTATATTGGCTATCGACCATTTTGTTTCCAGAAATACGCGGGTCGATACGGAAGAGCGCGTTGTGTGATGCGCCAACCAGAGTCTGCTCTCGGGTAGTTTGAGCAAACTTGCTATCGGGTGCCATGTGGTCGACCGTAACATCCTCGTGGACTTTCCACTCCTCCACGACTTTACCACGTTCAATGTCCATGTTATACAACGAGTGAGGGTCGGAAGGGTCCATCAAGATCATTTTCGTGTCTTGATCGTGTAGCATAACCTTCCAGACCAATCAGCATATTTCAACTCTACATAAGATGAAACTACCTCTCGAGGCTTAAACTCCTTCCCTTTCGTAGATGAAATCTTGCTGATGGTTGCAAAGTACCTCACTCGATTGTCGCCAGTGTGAGAGAAGACGCCGATGTTGTTCCCCCTCACGACATATGAACGGTCGCCTTTATATCCGACCGTCAACATCGAGTTGCGCTCTCCGGAGACCCTTGGAACGGAAGACACATCTTCCTCTTCCTCCTCTTCGTCGCTTGGCTCTATAACAATCAGGAACACGAAGCTACATTCAAAGAGTAAAGGAACCACCTTCATCAGGATCAAGCTCGGACAAGACCTCCTCTTCATCCCCTTCTTCGTCTTCTGGGTCATGCATCTCCACGTCTTCAGAATTAGAACTCATGACATATGCTTGTTCGTCCGGCTAATGGAAGATTTTGGACATGCTGACAACTGATGTCAAAATTAGCTTACTTTGATTTTAGTCCAAGGTACCCGGTGTAGTGTTTCCCATGCTGCTCTAGTAAAGGCCGCCTTGAAGCTTTCATATCCCTCTGGAGACGTGAACTGAAACGCCCAGCTTCCGTAAGTTCCTCCAAGATTGTAATTCCAAGTGAGGGAATGCGTTTGTTGGGACCATCGAGGATTCATGTCGGAGGCAATCTTGTGCATTATCAGGTCGCCCTCGTCGCACGTTGCGGCAACCCAGTAATTATAGTTATCGGAAGTGCGCTCAATGATTTTTGCATCAAGGACTTCGTCATGCGCAGGCACAAATCCGTCAGCCTCCAAGTCCCAAACAAAGAAATAAGCTTGAGCCTCGGCGATTTCTGGCAAATGGGCACCGCGTGGAATAGCTTTGGATTTACCGGGGATCCTCTTCGGTGGAGGGCTTTCCGCCTCCTTTGGAGCCACAGTGGTTTTCTCTTTGGCGGTGTTCGCTCTAGTGCCCTTAGATGCAGGTGGCCTGGAGAGGTGCCCGTGGGTGGATCAAGTTTTCAGCAATATGGTACGGTACTCACTTCCAGATAAACTGTTCGAGTTCCGAGTCTCGGACGTTGTCAGCGCTTGTTCGGTACTTGCGCTCATACATGGCGCGGTACATGCAAGTTTCGAAGAATGCGCGCGTGGGTTCGTTCGTTTCTTCTGTCATGAGAAACTCGTACAGTTCGTCAACGTCGCCATCTAAATCACGCCACACAAAGGAGGCCTCTTGTGGATTTTCTCCTGGGCCAGGTCGGAACTCGAGCTCTTCACTGATGAGGAAGACCTTCTCTTCGTCAGCTGGAGCATGGTCAGTAGAACCCAATGAAAATAGAATATCCCGCACTTTCATCTTCGTCTTCTAGTAATTCTTGGTCACCTTCCTCGTATACGCGGGTGATGACAAGTTGGAAGTTGTGTTCGATGGAGGGGACCCGTCTTATAGTGGCGATTGCCTCGTTGTAACTGCGAAGCGAATATGTAACTGATCCGAGAAACGGATCGGAGAGGCGAGAACGTACATGCATTCCCTAGAAGACCGCACGTTTCCTGGTCTGACAAGATACAGTTGGCCCGACTCGATTTTGACCACCTCAGCGGCATTAGGATCTTCTAAAGACAAATTATGAGTCGAGTGAGGGATGATCAGGCGAGCTCGCGCTTACGCCAGACTTTGCCTAACACTTTTGTTGGTGTCAGTACGGATGTCGTGTCCGACAGCTTATCGCAACTTACAGCTCCTGAAGATGTTCATTGTGGCGAGTCAGAAGAACGATGGCGCATTGTGACAGACGCGTTACGTGCTCTGTGACGCGACTCGTCCAGAACGGCCATGTCAGGTGCGTCTCCCTTACTCCCCGCGTTCTCCTCCTGACTGGCCTCTTTAGCAAACATCCCACCGAGCTCCACCCCTCTCCCCCGTAATCGCACCAGCAACTTGACCCAAGTAAGCTGAACCTAGCATTGCTACTTCTGACCTCATCTCTCAAAAGGACGTCACTGCTTCTCCTTCTTCGACAACCATATCCGATGCCGGTATCAGCACCAGTTTCTCTCAGACAGACGACCTCACTGTCCGTGCTCACGCATCTGCTGGATTTTCCACCACCCGCAAGATAACCATACGGTCAGACCCCGCACTTCTCACATGCTTCGATGCAGCAGATAGACAACTCTACGACCTCTGGGTTCCGAAGACTTGATTAAATTTTCATTGTCAGATAATATGTCCTTGCTCCAATGGTTGGGACATGTTAGAATACAATCCATGATCAGAGTACGAAAATATTGAGTATGTACTTAGCAATGCAATCAGCAATGCCATTGGTTGGTTTTTACGTAAGTAAATCAGGTTTTGTGGCTCTGTCCCACACCAAGACGACCATGGTGTTCAGACTCAAACGACCTAGTCATCCGCCATCACCTTTCTCTTGGGATTCGCTGACTGCCCCGCGCAGCAGCACACCACCGACAGAAGCGCATGTAGCAGAGCTACCTTCGCCGCCAACATCATGGCTCTCCGCACGCGACATGAAGATCTTTGGTGTTGAGCCACTGAGATCAGATCTCGGTGTTGTACGATGTAATGATTGCGACAAGCCAGTGTTGCGGAGCGCCATCTCCGACCATGCGAGTGAGTTCAACATATCCGTTACCCACAAAGCGTCTCAAGTTCATGCACCCACAGCAAACTGTAGCGACATACGATCAGGCAAGAAGTGGGTCAAGAGCAAATTGGCAGATGGTGAAGGTATCAACCAATCCTTCTTCGCACTATCGTGGATTAATGCAGTCTCTTGGCATACATTTGTTTGACAGTGGAGTTGAAGAAGGGCAAGAAGCGCGGAGTAGATGGTGAAGAAGGAGATGACCCGTCCGAACCCAGTAAGAAGAAGACAAAGATCACCAAGGGACGGACTAAAGGCCCAGTGGACTATGACAAGCAGTGCGGTGTAATTAATGACAAGGGACTCCCGTGCTCGCGCTCGCTCACTTGCAAGGCCCACTCGATGGGAGCAAAGCGGGCGGTACAAGGACGTTCAAAGGCATATGATGAACTACTACTTGAGTGGAATCGAGCCAATAATCCCAATTGGGTCGAGCCAGTGAAGAAGGAGACCAAGGCGGAGAAGAAGGAAAAGAGAGAAAAGGAAAAGGCAGAGAAGAAAAGACTCGCAATGGAGGCTGCAATTGCATCGGGCATCGATCCTAACAAGGCAGCGACAAAGAAAGCACCAAAGAAGACCCAGGTGCCTACCACGGCGAGTCGGCTGGAAGGTGACGATGCAACAGAGAACCTAGATGATCTTGATTCGGAAGCGGAAGTTGACTCGTTGGTGAAAGCGGTTCAAGAGGCACAATCGAAAGGTATTGTCGGCACCCCTCTTGCGGTACCAAATACGGAGAGTTCATGGTTCGTGGTGCGGCGAGAACGCTTGAGGAACTGTCGAGACTTGTTGGCAAGCGCTCTAGCTCCTAGTGCTGCACGTAATGGGATCACCGCTGGGGTAAACACAAGCATTGCGATCAGTTGACTCAGGCGTGTAGTGTTGTAGCTGGCTTCGAGTCCTGTATTATTCTAGATCTAGGTTAATGCCATTGTACGTATTTACTACTTTCCTTGAACGTCAACTTCCACGATTCCATACTACTGCAATGGTCCATCTACGCATTAATGAGCGCGAGCCTAATCCAAATCCTCATGTAAATTTCATCACTGTGCTGCCAATGGATGACTCCATAGTCGAAGAGGCTGCGCGCCAGCTTCTTCGCGCCCTTGCTGCTCAGGTCAAACCCATCATGAAAACACATGGATTTGTTGTGAATAGCCTCGAAGAGGTGCGATCTATCACTTCTGAAACGAGGACGAGCTCTGGTCTGACCCGGACTCTGCTAGTACGAGTATAACAACGTCTTTGCAGGTCGCAACTGGAATAATGGTGAGACTATAGGTAATTGTAATCCTACCTCTTCGTCCTAGGGTGTCGTGGTTGACGAACCACTTCCGTGTGGCACTACAAGAACTTGTCCTACGATCATCTACGGGATCATTGCTCTCCTCTCACTGGTTGATGAGTACACTATGTCATGAGGTATTCCATTACGAACTTGGATTCTATAACTGCGCGTCCCTTTACTGATCTTCAGTTGCTAGTTGGCCCATATCAAGGTTGGGAAATGGATATACTACAATTACAGGGGAACCTCACAGAATGGCTTGTAGCACTCGAACCACGGGTCAGCGTTCCAAGCCCTCTGGCGTCAGCTCCAGCAGGAAGTACGTGCCCTTCAAAACAAGGGGTACTACGGGGACGGTATAATACTGGATTCCTTCTTACGCGCCCGAAACCTTGACTTTCTCTACTGTGTCTCAGGTTACTGGTCATCTGGCACTAGACTAGCTGACTCCGCTAAAATGGCTGGGCAGGGCATTAAGATGGGCGAGCTTCCCGAATATATGGTAGTGTTGCGTTCCCTAAATTTGGTTTTGCTTCGACTGAGTACATCAGTGCGGTGGTGCTCATTCCAGAGCGCGGCCTGTCTCACGCCAGCCCCGCAAACCGAGAGACTTCCAAACAACCAAGAAGCGCAAAGCAGGATCACGAGTGAACTCGAGCATATTCAACTCCATCGGTAAAACATTGAACGAAGACTTGGAAGGGGAAAGTAAATCGCATGGCATTGGGTTCCGGAAGAAAGCTGGGAGGTCAGTATGGATTCTCTTCAAAGTTTTCTTGATAATAATGGTACTTTACAGTAAACGGGCAAGGGAAGAACGTGCACTGGCCGCCGAGCAACGAACGCGGGCTCACCAAGGCAAGGTGGCGTCCAGTTCAAATCTTCTTACGCCACGGGTCGTTGGAGATGACCCGGAGTCAGATGACGAGAAACGAGATTCGGAGACAGATTGCGATCGTCGTCGTACACTGCTGGAGGTCATCGAAGAGAAAGAATTGGACGCACTCAGGGCTACGACGCTTGATTCCGCACAACATTTCTTGTTGCCAGGTGTGGGCTCTTCCGGGCGGTGTGGAACGGCCTGTGGCGTTGACTGGGAGGACGCTCGCGACGCTGTTTCCGGTGGGTTTGGTCGGATCAATACATCCCCGAGTGCCGAAAACTCTATGCGGCCGAGGAAGAAGCAGAAAACATCGCAATCAAAACTCATCTTCACCCCCCGCGGCACTTCCGCTGTCACAGAAACAAAAGCAAAATGCGAGGACGCATGGGATTGTATGGTCTGTACACTGTGAGCGCATGTTTCTTTTTCCGAGACAAAAAAACTGACCCGCCGCTCGCCAGCACCAACGAACCGGACCACCTGGCATGTGCTGCGTGTGGTACTTCACGAGGAGAGACGATATGGAACAGTGACAGCCGGTCCTCACTGTAAAATTGATGTCAGTAGGGCTAGTAGCATTAATGTAGCGAGAGGTCACGTGCGAGAGATCAAGTTGAGGCACATGCACTTGCAACTTCACCATACCTGCACCGGCTTGTGCTCTTGGCCGCTTTTTGTGCCACAACTTGAACGCAGAGACGCTACCATTAACTTAGCTTCCAACTCCCATAATCAACAGTGATCAACATTGTCACATCGTTTCCGAACATCCCTCTTGCTCACCGTGGTCCCACGAGCTTTACGCTAGCCCCGTCGAGTGTCGATGGCCCAGCCAGGCGAAGAATATCTTGCTGTTCTCAAGGCTTCTTATGACTATGAACCCCAGTCCGAAGATGAAATTGCAATCAAAGAGAATCAGATTGTATTTCTCCTTGAGAAGCCTGACGACGAGTTGAGTCCAATCTCGCGCGCATTTCTCGCCATAAATTGACCTGTGCATTAAATTAGCTGGTGGAAGGTGAAAATTAAAGGCGACTCACAGGACGAAGACAGCCCTTCGGGGCTAGTCCCCGCGGCATACGTGGAACAGGTGTGTTTCTCCCTATCCCTCACAGCATAATACACATGTGGTTATGTAGGCAGAGCATACTTCTATCGCAAAGGCCCTATATGATTACGAGGCGGCGGCCCCTGGAGAGCTCTCTATCAGGGAGGACGAGATCCTCATGGTCTTCGATCATGAAGATGAATGGATCCTTGTTCAAAGTCAGAAAGAAGGCGGTAAAGCTGGCTTTGTCCCAGGAAACTACGTCGAGCAGGTATTGTTTTGCCATTTACCAGGAAACACTTATCGAACACCGTAAAAGTCTAGCGGAGAGGAGCAAGTACCAGAGCCGGAACCGCAACTGGAACCAGAACCAGAACCAGAACCAGAACCGGCTCCTCGTCTCCAACTTGCGCCTTCATCGGTTAGTTCGATTTTATGAATGGTGACCATTCCTCAGCCATTATTACAGTCCCAACCCCCTGCGCGCCCCGTCAGTGTATATGTAGACCCAGCGGATCGTGTCGCACAGACACCTGTCAAAGTACAAGCTGATAACATCAGGACATGGGCTGTCTCTGAAGTAGACAAGAAGGGCAAGAAGAAGAAGGGTACTCTTGGTATTGGGAATGGATCCATCTTTTTCGCAAGTGAAGCAGACAAGGTGTGCACCATCTCATTGTAGTACAGTCACCGTTCATATTTATATATTCTCTAGACGCCTGTGCAAAAATGGGACACTGCCGATGTCGAGGATTTTACAATTGAAAGGCACAAGCATATTCTCATCGATATGGGAGGTCGTAATCCAACGAAGTTGCATTTCAATGTCGGCAAGGAAGAGATAGCGGAAACGATCTTGACCAAGTTGGATGACTCGAGGAAGCTGGCTATCTCCAACGCCAAGGCTGTGTCAGAGGCTGCTAACGTGGAAGTGGACGCTCGTCGATCCGCCCTTACCCCACCGCCACGTCCCGTCGAAAGCGGTAGTCCATCAAAGAAGAACGGGGTATCTGTGAGGTTTGCGGAAGAGTCTCCCGAAATAATCCCTCCTAGAGAGCCCTCGGAAGATGGTGAAGCAGAGGAAGGGGGTGCTGACTTAACCCGCAATGAGCAGAAAGGCGAACTTGCGGCTGCATTATACGATTTTGAAGGTACCGGTCCCGATGAGCTTTCAGTGCAAGAAGGGGAGCGGCTGCGCATCATCGAGAAGGAGGGAGAAGAGTGGTGGAAGTGTAGGAATGCTCATGGTAATGAAGGTGTCGTTCCTGCATCTTACCTCGAGGTAGGAGTCGTCGTGCGGTTAGTGATGACCCTGTCCGACGGTTGCGCAGTCCTTAGGTTCTTCGATTCCCACCAAGCTTGAAGACGGCAGTGGTCGGGCACGCAACGAACGAGAACGTGAAGAGGCTGAGAAGAAGGAACGTGAAACTCGAGAGCTTGCTGACAGGGAGCGGAAGAAGACTGAACAAGAGCGCTTTAAGGCTGCAGCGGAGGCACAAAAGAAACGTCACGAAAAGGAACAGACTGCTGCCGCCACAGAGGCCTTGAAGAAGCAACGACAGGAAGCCACCAAGCGTGTACAGCAAAAAGTCGAGAGTGAGCAAAGTACTTCGGCGTACGATATTTTATTCTCGTCTCAGGTTACCTCTGACTGTGGTCTCCAGTCGTTCGCGGTCTTCGGCGAGCAATCCATCAAAAGACTCTTCCGCTACACGCACGTCCAGTGAACATAAGGGTACGTTTTCGTATTGGAGTATTGAGTTCACCGAGCTCACCTGACCAGACGCCCCTCCTCCGGACTCGACAAGAATCTGGCATGACCGGAGTGGACAGTTCCGCGTTGAAGCTGCGCTTCTTGGTTACACTAACGGAAAGCTCAGATTACACAAAGTCAACGGGGTTGTCATTGAGGTTCCATCTGAAAAGATGTCGGTTGAAGACATGCGATATGTCGAGCGTCTGATGAAGAAGAAGTCATCCAGCACAGGTACAAGTGCGCGAGCTTCCAACGACGACGACGACCAACCCCTAGCGCTTAAGCGTCCAATTGACGCTAAGAAGCGCGAACCTATCCCGCCACAGAAAAAAGGCCCTCAAATTGATTGGTTCGAGTTCTTCTTGTCCGCTGGCTGTGACGTTGACGACTGCACACGCTATGCACACTCGTTTGAGAAGGACAAAATTGACGAGAGCCTGCTTCCAGACATCACGGAATCTACCATGCGTTCGCTCGGCCTCCGCGAGGGTGATATTATTCGTATAAACAAGGCCATCCAACAGAAGTATACTAAGCCCAAAGCTCTGTCATCGGATCATCTTGCTAGTGACGAAGAACTTGCAATGCGACTACAAGAGGAGGAAAACGCGAAGAAGCCCGTTAGCCCAGCTCCAAATCTCTTCGCGGGACCAGGCGGCGTCTTGAAAAATAACACGCAACGTCGTGGTAGACCTCAGCCCAGCAAGAGTTTACCACCATCTACCGTTGACTTGGAGGCCATTGGGACTGCATCTGAGCAGATCAAGCGTTCTGGTTCCCCACTCGTCCGCACGAGTAGCCCAGCCGCAACATCTCCCGTGCAGCCTCCACAGCGGTCCAGTTCTGCCATGGCGACAATCTCTGGCTTTGACGACGACGCATGGACAAATAGACCAGGTTCAAAGCCTCCTCCTTCTAACCCTACCTCGCTGGCTAGTGTGCCTCCGCCGAGGGCGCCTTCGGTACCCCCGGTGCCTCGGGCAACCGCAACACCTCCCCCAGCACCGCCCCCAGAAGGCATAACCACTAATGCCAGTTCGCTTGCGAAGACCACAGAAGCCGATGTATTCGATCAACTGGCACGTCTTAGCCAACTCAAGACCAATCGAGTCGTCCCTTCTCCTTCTCCTACCCCTCCTTCATTATCCGCGCCTCCTGTAATCTCTCCGCCAATCATTCCACCCCCACCAACCTACAACAATGGGCTTGGTATGGGGTCGTCTCCTGCCCCGATCGGACATCTTCAGAATCAGCATTCTGTGCATCCCCTTCCCGAACAGAATGGCGCACGAGGTCCCTATGCACCAGTGCCTGCTAATCAGGGGCTATTGCAACCTTTGATACCTACTCAAACTGGGTTTAACAGCTTTGTTTCAACACGTCCATCTGTATCACCTTTCCAACCCCAAACCCAGCCTGCACAGCCGTCTTTCCTGCAGCCCCAAGTTACTGGGTTCCCCGGTAATACCCAAACGATTATTTCGCAACCGACTGGATTCCCTCCTGGTCCCATTTTGACTCAACCTACCGGCATTAGTGGTGGGTCCTTCGGTGGCTTCACACCGACATCTCCTTTCTCCAACGCGGCAGCGGCGCCAGTACAGACCACCAGTGCGTATAGTTGGCATATTCCTTTTTGATTATTAACAGTGTCGCAGATCCGACCGGTTTCTCGCCCTTTGGACAATCGCCATTCAACAACATCGTATCCACTCCATCCCCAGCACCGTCGAACAACAGTTCGAGTTCAAACACATCTCCCGCGAATATCTTCGCGCAGATGAAATCTGGAACATTCGCATCGGATAACGAACATGCTGCACCACAGCAGGCAGGTGAGTGTGGGTACATTCTCCCTTTTTGGTCTGCCTCATAATTTCAAACAGGTAAATATGATGCTCTTCGGGTCAATCGTGAGTGGCAGTAGTGCCAACAATTTAATCGGTCTTGTTAACTTTCAGCACTAGCTCAACCGACAGGATGGGTTCCTCAGCCCACTGGTTGGGGAATGCCACCGAACACCGGTTTTCAGAGTGGATATACAGGATTTTAGTACCTGTACTTCTCCATTTTATTTGTCTTAAACCCATCTAACGTGTCTGATAATTGGATGAAATATCAATGACATGCAAGAGAAACAAAGTATGAGAGAAGTTGAAAACAGCAATGGTTTTATGATGATTCCATGATACCATGAGTGTACCCGACTCGCTCAAAATAACTCTTCAACCCGAGCCTTATTTCGGGGGCGATGTCGCGTGCGAGGAGGCCTGTGCTCAAAGGGTAGATGACAGGCAAGTATTTAACAAACTAACCCCTTAATTAACAACGCGAAGATCAGAAACGGATGTATGACTCACTGTTTTATCGTCGAAACGACAAAAACCATTGAGAATTTCAGTCACAACAGGTGTCCAGGCAGTAATGTTCTTGGCTTGCGTATCAGCCCTCAGTTTGCTATAATCCGACAAGACGTTTAAACCAAGTCTGTACCGTTTTGTCACTCTCGGTTGCATCAACAAAATAACAGGGCTTACGGCAAAAGTCTTTCAGCGATTTGGGGCCGCATTGACTGATGCTCCGCCCGTTCGTCAAAATACATCCTGAGTAGCACATGCACCAGGGTTGATGCACTGCTGGATTCTTGTTTCAGGAGATTGGGCAGGTGCTTCATAAAGCCTTGGCGACTCTTTAGCTTGGAAATATGTCAAACTGAAGGTAGACTCACCAACTTTCCACAATCCGGTACGAAGGTCTTTGTCGTCGTTGAACATGCGTGCAAATTGATAGCTATGATCCAGTACACCCATCAGTTTGAGAAGTTGATCCGGAGGCATTGTATGATAAACGGCGTCGTTGCGAAGTAAGTCATTAGTCATCTCTATCAGAAGCAACTGGAGAACACATTTGACGATGATTTGCTTGAAGACCCGACGGCGACTGCTGAGTGACGGTTTCACCTCGCTTAACGAGCGTTCACTGGTGGGAGAAAGAGGAGCGGGCAAAATCGCCTGCCCAGTAGAGTCGGCTTTTCCACGTTGTCAGCATACTTTAAGGCAATGTCGGGGAGCCACTTACTAGAAGTGTCTAGATCAACAGTACTACAATCAATCTCCACTCGTAAAGTCTCATCGAACAGCTGATGAGGTGTGGTCGTCCGGAAAAGTTTGACGAAGGTAAATGCCACACGCTCCCATCGTGTTGTACTTAGCTTTGTTGCGTTGTTCTCCAAAAATTGTTGGAGACACGACGTTCCAATACGCGCAAGTGTATCATTCTCTGTTTGCTACCGTCAGAATAGATGCACGAAATAGTCATGGACCAACCTTGACAGATACAAACACACAACAAATCCATCAATCCGTCAAGAAAACGTTCTAGAATATCGTAGTAGAATGTATAAAGATCAACAAGATCACGGAGCGCTTGGATCATGGTTGTCGATAGCCAGACACTCATATCCTCCTGTGTACTGAACCGCGATAGGTCTTGGCTTGACTTGAGAACGGCGAATATAGGGAAGAGGAGCTCTTGGCAGACAGTGTCCCAAAATTCAATAGGGAAGGACTCCCCATGAATCTTTAATGTCGTAAACAGTGAATCCAAGGCCCTACAGAATGAGAATTCAATCTAACATGGATTAGAAACTCCAAGCCGAAAGGTCTTACAATCGCCGTACTTCCAGATCTTCACCATTCATTATAATATCGTAGAAGCCAAACAATATTGGGAACCAAAACCGTATCATGACGTCTTCGCTTGGTGGCTGCCCTTCGGGGAGAGCGCATTCTGGAGAGTCGAGCATGACCGGGATGACACCACGAAGCATCGCGATAGCAAGGAGGCTGAGCTTCTGATACTTGCTCACTTTACAAAACTCTGTGATGCAGATGGTCAGGTCTGCAAAGGAGCCGTGGCGCACGATTGCAGCAAAATGATCTTTGTTCAGCCGGCTCACTATCTCAAACGCGGAGTTGGCAATTCGTTCTTGGGAGATATCAGGCAAAAAAGATACATGTTTTAAAAAAGATTCATACCGGTCAGTACTTTGGATGCGGCAGAAAAAACACCAAACATCGTTCGCCACCCCGATCGCATGTTCTCGACACGTGCTTGTATCATTTGCTGAAGGCACTGCAGGACCTGCAAACAAACACGGTGGGACCAGTGCCACTTGGGGATGGGGAAGCCTTACCATATCTCGAACATCTGGATTGACATTATGAATCATCGTGTGTTCAAAAGGCTTAAGGAAGTCTTTTTGGAACTTGAAGTGTGGTAATTCCTCTTTTTCAAGGAAACGCATAGATAACTGTCGTAGAGAGTCTAAAGCGAAAAATCCAACGTGAGGGTTGCTGTGACAACAAACCTGTGAATTGATGAGCGGTGATCGACAACAGCTGAAACGATACATACTTGGTTAAAATGTTCGCCTAAAATGTCCCAAAGATTGGACCACTCCAGTCGAATGCGATTCATATTGTAGTAAGAGATTTCGACCAGCTTTTGGAGGCTGAAGAGGCGTGGATGCTGTGAGAGGCCCGAGGATTGGATTTCCTCCCAAGAAATGTCGCAAAGCGCACGGACGAAGTCAACAATTGCAGTCTGCGATGACGTTAATACTTCGAAACTTCAGGAGGGAGGACCTACTCCAGAAAGATGATGACTAAGAGAGAAGACCATATCAGCGGCCACAGTAATATGCGTCGATCGACTTTCGTTTGCAAGGTCTTCGTTTGGCAGTTTCTTAGGGCGGCTGGGAATAATATTCAGCATCTATACACCTGCTATCAAGAATATCTCACCCTTTCTTCCCGGAGTCGGGGACTTCGAGACCACTACTTATCAGTTGCATGTGTTCCAGTTGACTAACACACGACAAAACTTCGCGCCAGGAGCCTTTTAGGTTATTGCCCTCGCTTACCGCGACATCTAAAAGGGCCTTGATGGCCTCCATGTTCTTGGTCTTCATCTCTCCCAGGTTATTGAGGAAAGTAAATTTTCCCAGGGTCGTTACGAAGGCATTGCGTTCTAGCTCCAAGTCAAAGAAACAAACAATACGGATTGCATTCTTGAATCCGTCCAAGCACAAATCAACGACCTCCAAATCGTCGGTATTTTGGAGGGGCCCTGAAAGCCCTGCAAGGAAGGGTATCCAGGCGACCTCGAACATTGGTCGCACATGGATAAAGTGGGAGGCGCTGAAAAACTGTTCTCCCGCACGGGATCGACGATGCGAACGCATCAGCGTTCTAAAGAGAGCCTTCGAATGGGGTGTAAGCAAGCATTAAGATGGTTGATGAACCCACGAACCTCTGTTTTGTTAGCTATGCTACTGGACTGAAGCATATATGCTTCCTTTTGAAGATCCCTGCCAACGTTAGCGAGGACATTGGCAAGCCCAGCTCCTGCGGTTGGAAGGGTGACAGCAGCATCTATCTCGTCCTTCATTCGGATTTCATTGTGCTGGATCTCGTCAAAGATGCTGGACAGGAATTCCTCCGGAAGATCATCGCCATCATTGATTCCCCGATTATTTCGGATGAAGTCTGACTTAGTCATACGATTCTTGATCTGCGGGTTGTGAGCATCCGTGTTGAGCAGAATCGTAGAGTACGAGAGCACGTAAGCGGTATCTATTCTCAGGTATTGGGTGTCAAATCCACTCAATAGGAATTCTGAACACACCAACCTGCATTCTTAAAGGGAGTTTGCAAGTTCCCCGCAATGTACCGTTCAGCAAATTTGAGCATGAAGCGATCTATCTTCTGAGCTTCTCCAGGAAGGCGAAAGGCTTGCAGGAAGAGTCGCAGGGCATCAATGAACTTCAGATTTCGGAAGTCAAGAAGATCGACGAATGCGTGCATAATAGCTACATTGACATCATCACTGTAACGCGATGATCAGATAAGTATGGGGTAGAAGCGTATCTCCCACGTACCCCTCGCCCAGGTACTCGCCAATCATGGTTTTACTCAAACCATCAGTAGTCAGAAGGAAACGTGCAATATCGTGTGGCGATGAACTGGGGATGAAGCCAGTTTCCAGGAGGAATTGGACGCCCTGTGCAGGTCGAAATTAATAACACTCTCACCCTTCTTGAGTAATATAACTTACACGCTTGGGCTTGAAATTGAATTTCTTGATACCTTCAAGCAAGGTTGTCTTCTTTTGCTTTGCGTTTTCAAACCTGGTTGGATCATCCACAATGTCGGGTGTCGGGTGTCGGAGAACCTCAACGCTGCCAGTTGTGGTGGCTAATCTATCAAGAGACGAATCCGGAGTCATAGAATCATGGCCTGCCTCTTCTCCGGTTTGACTACGAGCTGCAGGATCGCCACTGTGATCCGCCGGCGTTTTGCCCGAGGTTGTTCCCCAAGTCACTAACGACCTAAGCACAGAGACAAGACATTCTATCCCCTGTCTCCGCAATTGACCTTCCGAAAGGCCGATGGTGGACGTGTCTATCGTGCCTGAGACGGATATCACCCCAGAAGAGTATGATGAGGAGCCGTGTACTCTACTCTGCGGATTGACTGCCGGACTAGCGGGTTCGGCGTTCTTGGACTGCGGAGTGTTATATGGCAGAGTCGCAACTTTGGAAATGATATTCATCAGACTAGGGGGTTGCTCAGTTGGAGACAGGTATGACACGACTTTGGCTTACTGCTCATAAATATTATCCGCAGCCTCGCTGTCACAGTCATAGTTGAGGTACAACTCCACTAATGCTTGTGGGTCTTGACAAAGTTTAAGCAACATTGCAAGAATGACAGCCTTCTGCTTGAGCGTCGATGTTCGCATTTCTAGAATAGGGATAAAAATTTCGTGCAAAAGAACCTCGATCTCTTTCTATTATCACACCGCATGTCAACTGAATGAAACGGAGATCATTTGGACGCATACCTTGAGCTTGGTCCGCATACCGGACATCACACGCCAGAATATCTCCACACTGACATCGAACACCTGTGGCACTGGGCTTACAGCATTTCTACTCAAGGTCAAGCAAAGATATTGATTGATCCCTTGTATGAATGTCGTCGCCTCGTGTGAAGAACTCGAAAAGATAACTGCCGAAGGATCAACGAGGAGGCTCATGTGCGAGTTCAAAACCGTCAACACCAGGTGAAGGGAGAGAAGCTTCGACCGCATAGCATGTGATTTCAAGTCGCGCTCGCTAAAGATTGACTTGAGATCAGAGGAAGATTGAATGTGACGCATTACGAACCTCTCAGTATTTAAGGGCTTCATCGTTAATTTGCACAGAGCTCGGAAGACTAAAAATGCATCCTTGATAAACAGATCCTGAGTGGAAAGCTCTGTGTGTGCATGCATGCTCTCGGGTCGGGCATCCAAGGACACACGCACTGGACTACCGCCAAGAAGACAGGTTAGCAATCCTGGAATAATGTTTCCCGCAGGTGTTACTCACCCTTCCCCGCCATGATCTTGGCCATCCAAGGGCGGATGTGATTGGCCAGAACCCTCTTCGGGGGAAATAGAAGATTTGTCTTCATGTGCGTTTTCGGTCTCGACGTCCCCTGTATGGGTCAAGTCGGATGTGAGTTGCCCCGGAACCGGCGACGAGCGTTGAGTTTCAGTCTTCGAGGATATATGATGAGGGACCGGCGATGCCAATGTCTCGGAACTGACGGAAGACCTGAGGATCACTCCCTCATCAGACTCCATGGGCTTTCCAGATCTACACCGCGTAAAGACATGTTGAACCATTTGTGTCAGCCCACCCTGAGCGACCATCTGATTTACTGGGTCCGTGCTCAGAAGGAATACGTTGTACACTGTCCGCACAGCCTTCAGCAAGGAGGAATGATGAACATGGATTGTGGGAGACAAGATCAAGGCGAGAAGAGCTTTGACGACCTGCAAGGAAACTGTTTCTGGGGTTGTTTCGATGTGACACGCAGTTATGGTGTGAACTACCAGATCAACAAGCGATGGCTGGGGAATGTTTGACTGCGAGCCGGACATGGACCGTCGACCTTGCAATGTGGGGGAGGGAGGAGGGGAAAGAAGAAAGGGAGCAGAAGTCTCCTCCGCAAAGAAGGAATATGAGATCAACTTGGAGATACAGTCCAAGCTAGCTATCATGAGCTTTTCGCTTCTGGTTTCGCAGGCAAGTCGAAGGGGCTCGAATATTTCCCGTGGCCTGTCACCTCCTTTCCCTGCTCTAACCATTTCCAGAGCATTCTGTGCACTGTCGCGGAGTGGGGGGGAGCGTTTTGCCTCCTTCGAAGACAATATGGTCTCCAATGCAGACGATATAAGAACAACAGAGACAGTGTGACCCGTAGACATCGTTAATGAGCGCTTGTGAACTGGATGAGACAGGGCAGAACTAGAGGGTGTCTGCGGCCATGGGTCACTGTGTCCATTGGACTGCCCATCCTGGGTAGGGATGACGGGTTTAGAAAATCGACTTGCATGGAATAACCCTTCAGCGGAGGCTGGAGGCTCGCACTTGGGAGGGACTGGAGATAGGGTGTCGGTAGTTGGACCGTCACTTGGCGCAACTATGGGATCAACTTCGTTCGTGACGACTTGCGAATCTGTCAGTGTGGTCTGTGGGTCACTGGCCGGCTCAAACCCGCTTTTCGTGTCTCCCGAAACGCCCTCGTGACCAATATTGTCCGACAGAGGAACGTGGAAAGAAGTCGACTGGGACTGTTGATCTAGGGGGGGTTGAACAGTCTGCGCGACTGGTATGGGTTCGTCCTTTTGTAAGTGCACATCGACAGTGGGCTTCTCCTGCTCCATTGGGCTTCTAGAATATCCCTGTCGGCGTTACGGTGTGTAGTAAACGGCTGCCAGTTCTCCAGTGGGTGGGCCAAGTCACTGCACTGGCCTTGATGCAGTGTCAACGTTGTCAACCATCTTGTTACAGTCGCCAGCCACGGGACTTGCCGCGGCAGTCGTCAACTTACTTCACTACATGGGCTCCCAAATTCCCGTAGGGGCTGCAGCTGCAGTACTCAAACGATCTGAACCCCTTCCAGAAACTGCAGTTTCAGTGCAAGGCCCAGACTTTGACAAATCCACTTCACTGCAGGATCTTCTCAGCAATTACGAGACAATCGGGTTTCAAGCTACCAGTCTAAGTAAAGCTATTGAAATCGTCAATCGCATGGTACGTATGCGTCTGTCTGATATCATTCGATTTTTATTTCCGTCTTAGCGAAGCTGGCGTCTCTCAGACGAGCCTGTCTCTCCAGACGAATCAGATGATTACAAAAATCCACAAGTAAGAGCGCAAACGCGCTGCAACATCTTTCTTGGCTATACTTCAAACCTCATCTCATCCGGCTTACGTGAAATCATACTCTACCTCGTGAGGCACAAACACATCTCGGCGATCGTGACGACCGCGGGGGGGATCGAGGAGGATTTCATCAAGTGCCTCGGCAAAACATACCTCGCTGATTTCAATATGGATGGCGCAGATCTTCGAGAAAGAGGGTTAAACCGTGTCGGAAACCTCGTCATACCAAACGATAACTACTGCAAATTCGAGGATTGGTTCATCCCCATTCTTGATATCATGTTGAAGGAACAGAAAGCTCTCGGTCAAGTATGGACACCAAGCACATTCATTCGCCGGTTGGGAAAGGAGATTAACAACGAAGAATCTGTGTATTACTGGGCTTATAAAGTGAATATAATGCATCTGGACGAGCTTACCTGACCCTCTCCGAATGAGGCTGATCCACATCACTCCAGAACGACATTCCAGTTTTCTGCCCAGCTCTTACCGACGGGTCAATAGGAGACATGATTTACTTTCATTCCTTCCGATCTCCGGGATTGATCGTCGATATCGTGGGCGATATCCGTGCTCTTAACGAGCTGTCTCGTAAGTCCAGAAAAGCGGGAATGATTATCCTCGGCGGAGGAGTCTGTAAACATCAGATCGCGAATGCCATGTTAATCGTAAGAAATTTCGTCCCTGACCGGATGATGATCGTTGACTGCTTCGCAGAGGAATGGAGCTGATTACTCGGTCTTCATCGTTAGAACTTGCCCCTGTCGTCCTTGACGCTTGCTGATCACTCGCGGAAGAATACAGGCCAAGAATTTGACGGATCTGATTCAGGCGCTCGGCCAGATGAAGCAGTTTCATGGGGAAAAATTCGCGCGAACGCGGAATCTGTTAAAGTACCACTCCCTGAAGTGACTCTTACTCAACACTGATATATCCGTCCGTCCAGGTCTTCGCTGACGCAACGTTGGTTTTCCCACTCCTGGTAGCAGCTACTTTTGCCCAGAGCTAGCAGCCTTGAAGATGGTGACAAACGATTCACGTCGCGCCTTGTCAACCACGGTATTTATACAAGAGGCTCATGGTAAATAACGTGTACAGAGCAGCACCGGAGATGGTTACAGAATACTAAAAAGATGGAAGGAACCTCTGATCTACCCACCCAGAGAGTGTTCGGCTCCATGGTCGAGAATGTCAGAAGCCGAAAAGGCAAATTAACAAATGGCTCACCTCTTTGCATTTCTCCGGACCATATCACCAGATCATCCCGTAAGAGCTGCAGAATCATCATCGAGTCTCGCATGACTTGAACCGACGAGGATTCACTCAAGCAAGCGACTGCCTCGTCAAATGCGTGCTTCCCTAGGTGACACGCACGTTCTGGGCTTTTGCGGACGTCGTGATAATACACTGCAAAGTTCAGGGCTAAGCCCAATCTTGTGGGGTGTGTAGGCTCGAGCTTAGCCAAAGCATGCTTGTACGCATACTTGTACGCAGCGAGAGAGAGATCTGAGTAGTGGCTCCTGTCACTTTGCTGTGCGAACTCGGCCAAATAACGGAAGTAATCCCCCTTCCTGTACGAACAGACCGAGTGAGGACACATTCGAAGGTGAGTATTCGACCGTCTTTCTCACATTTTGTAATAAAAGACTATCTCCTCGCCTGGTTCCGCTGTTGACAACAAATGGTCATCGAGCAGCTTTACGATGTCCTTACAGACTTCGGCTAGTTCATACTCGACACGACCACGTTGTTGGCTAATCAGTTGCACCTGGTGTTTGGAGTGTCGTCCTGTGATTCGGCTTGACTCCAGTTTCTCGAGAGAATCGATGATCCTCCAACTACTGCGAAGTGCATTCGTGATGTTCTTGTAGGCAACAGAGAGGAGGTTGCGTTCTTCGATAGTCAATGCACCGTAGGTCTGAATCAGACCTTTCATTTGCGCCACTAGGTCTGAGCCCCAACAAGATGAGCGTCTCATAATCACCATCTTACAAAAGCGGGAAAACTGGTAGTACCTTCGTAACGTTCTGCCTCTTCAGCAACCTTGGCCAACAGAAGATACTCTTCTCGCGAAGGGATTCTCACCTGTTCGGAGGTTCCTCAATAAGTTCCATTGAGAACGCTAGATCACTCGACTCACCGGGGACATGACGCTGACTACGAAAGAGTGGAAATACAATCCTGGAGAATGTCAGTTGAGTTCTTTTCTACCGGCTAATGGGGTTATGGGCAACAAGTTTCGTGGCGCGGGGACAGGACACCTGCCGCCCGTCGTTCACAGGGCACGGAGATGATGTGCGGAAAACAGGAGTGGTTAGCAGTGATGTCAGATCTCATTGATCATGACCGTTCATGCTCCAACCCTGGGCAAAGGGGAAACTGATGCAGATTTGAGAAACACGGTGGGTTGAGGGTTGAGTGATATGGTCGATTTAGCCTCGTGCTGCTCGTAAACAGTGCAGTGTGGATAATGAACACGTTATCCGTGAACATTACATGTGCTCAAGGTACTCAGGTATCAAATGCTCTACAAATTCCAACTTCCATGAGTAGGGAACTCTGACCGAAGGGAAGGTTCGAGAGACTAACTAAGTAAAAGGTTTTTAAGTCGTGGATATGCCTTCCTGATTGCTAAGGATGGTTTTAGAATCCTCACGGCCACTCAGGGCTCCTGATGGCGGCCCAGCCAAAAGCGGTGCACCTGCCGTAAACCAAAACAGAGGATACCTCTGCTGTATATTGTTGACCAAAAGTGCCACAATGAGAGCGAGAGAAGACGAGAGAAGAACGATAGGCAACAGATACCAAGATAGATCAATGAATTGCGGGTCAGTGGTTGCCAAGAGGGCCGTTGCTCCAACTGGAGGATGAACCGTTTTGGTGAGTTGCATGACTACGATGGCGAGCGAAACCGAGAGGGACGCAGCCAGCCACTGTAACTCGATATAGTGCCCGGGAGGCAAAAGTCGGGATAGCTTTGATATACATATACCAAGCAACGCGCCAATGAAATGACCGCCAATAAACGTTCTGGGTTGCGCCAGAGGACTGTCGATAGCAGCATAAATCAACACAGCCGAAGCGCCCTACGATAATGACCAACGTCAGTAAAGATACGACAAAATCATGCAGTATAATTCAACCCTTACATAGCTACCAATTATTGGTGGGACCGCCCGTTGGGTAAAATAATGCGCGCGGAAAGTAGCCTGAATCACGGACACTCCGCAAAATGCACCAATAAAGGACCAGAGTGACACTATAGAACGGTAGAGGCTTCGGAGGGGAAGAGCGGTAGCCCAGCATGCGGCTGATAGAATGAGCAATTCTTGCCAGCTGCCAGTGGGAGCGTGAAGCATCCATATTAATTTTTGTCAGCATGACCTCACTTGCGATGCCACTGGTCTTTAGCTGTAAGTTATCCGTGAACCATGGTAGACCGAACCGAAGTCCCTTGTACATGCAACAACAAAGAATGTGTAGATCCGGTCGCGTTATATATAGTTGTCCCAAAAATAAATAAAAAGTTAATTGAACTGCGCGCATTATGCTGAGTTTTCAAAGTCCATCGACTTCACCGAATCGATCAGTGATACTGAAAGGCCCATCAGCGAACGAAAGCTGATCCTCATACCATGATCCTACTTGTTCGGAAATGAGCCGACTAGCGGTGCAAATTTGAACGCCAATTTGTGACCTCACAAATATTGTTGTTTACGATCTCTAGTTGAGTTGATGTGTCAGATGTTTCATGGTAGAACCTGCCCCCATGGAACTAGGTCTTGCTACATAATTGATAGACCTGGCTAGCAAAATAGAGAAAGAGAGTAACATAGGTGATTCCAGGAAGAGCCATGCTATGAAGCAAGTTGAGCATAACCAGGTGCAAGACCATCCAAATGCATGTTTCATACGAACACAGATATTGCTTGAAATCCGCACGAGGAGGATACCTATGCCCAAGGATCATTACGCACAATCTCCTCCTCCCATACGTTGAGCCGTGCTTAGGTCGCTCGTTACGACACTTGTTGCGAGGATGTAGAACGGCATCCACGAAAGAACATGTTCTGTACGACGCGTTGTGAGAAGGACATAACAAAACCGAGTGAGTGGCAGATACAAACCTGACGGGAGGTCGCTCAGCACCCTCACAAGAAGCGCGATGGACGCGAGCGCACTAAGGTCGGCTCCCTGCTGGGAGGCAGGACCTATAAGTAGCAAAATCACCTCCAAGTCAGTGCCAGTGTGGTAAGGCATACGGCATAAATTACCTGCGTGACGACGATCCTCGGGGGGGATTGTGGGCCCCAGAGACAGAAGGTTCTACGACATTTTCTTTATAAGGGTATCGAAATATTATGCCAGATCAGCAAGTGGTGGGGGCAGCATGATGAAGCACTCATGAATGACTGCTATCGATAAGGCGGAGTAGAAGTCCCGAGATACTTACTATTGTTGGGCGCCAAAATAAGACTGGTTCGGAAATGCGACGGAAATAGTGCACACAATGATTTCAGTGCTGGAATGAAGCTCCAGGCAATGAACGATGCACTCCAGTCTGGTCCATGTCACTGCTGAAAACGCGGCGACATCCCGCATAAATGGTGCGAGTCATTTCGATTTTCATACTTTTCAGATCAGAGACGCCACAGGACCCTGATTTAGGGCAGGTGTAATTGCAAACTCAATCACCATTGGTGGGTTGAAGCCATCCATCGACATCTTCGTCCTCGTCAAACGGAGGTGGGAAGAGTGGTTAAGTGGTTAGTCGGAAGTGGGAAGAAGAGGTTCGTCGTGGGCACGTTCCTCCTCTCCGTCGTTGCGGGGCATTAATATTAATGCATCTAGACGTCAGGCCCGGCCAGGATCTCTAGATATGGCGTACCAGTTTTCGCGCAAGGGATGTTTCAAATGTGGAAATTGTCGGTGCATATACTCTTGCAAGGTGTTTCTCATTTTAAGAATGAATAACGCACAGTGGGCCATATTGCGGAGAACTGCTCCTCGGAGCAACGTCTCTGTTACAACTGCCGTCAACCGGGACATGAGTCCTTGGCTTGTCCTTCACCCCGAACTGTTGCAGCCAAGCAATGCTACTCTTGCGGCGGCGTAGGACACATCCAAGCTGACTGTCCCAATTTGAGAGTCCAGGGCGGAAATCAGAATCAGAAATGTTATGTGAGTGCGCCCTGAATCGTAATACCCGCCAACTGATCTTGCCAGAACTGTGGGCGTTTTGGCCACATCGCCCGGGTTTGCCCCAGCGGAACAACGGGGATTGCGGGCGCTGGATTTGCATCCCGCTTGCCGCCCCCAGGACGTGCTTTGAATATATCAACTTTGCCACCAGTAAAGTGTTATCGCTGTGGAGGTCCGAACCATATAG
This sequence comes from Boletus rubescentipes, assembly GCA_038092775.1. Classification (NCBI taxonomy): domain Eukaryota; kingdom Fungi; phylum Basidiomycota; class Agaricomycetes; order Boletales; family Boletaceae; genus Boletus; species Boletus rubescentipes. The sequence continues at coordinate 30,728 of JBBPRA010000024.1, forward strand.
CTAGGTAGACACCACCGGTATCATGGTTATCAGGATGTTGATTCCGCAATACTTCAAGGGACTGTCGAGCTGCACCGGGTGCAACTTTTGCAGAGGGAGCACCTACCTTGGGACTGAACAAGAACAAGACCTGCTACAAATGTGGACATGAAGGACATGTAAGATCTCCCTGTATAGTCTGGACTGGCATTAATTAAACTATTTCAGATTGCAAAAGATTGTACCGAGAGCGCAGAGTTTGCTGGGTAAGTATGTTTCCGTTGCCTCTCATCTGCGGTGCGAAGAGATGTCCTTTTGTTGTTCCTTAAAATGTGAAGTACATTCAAGTGAATGTTATTTCACCCAACTTTGATTATATAGCATGTTTTTGCTCTACGCGATGATGCTCGACGTCAGCGCGCCCCCTGCAGCAGGTGTAGTTACTGTTTTTTGACAGGATTCTCGACCATGATCCGGTTTCAGGATCTTAGACGGAGATGATTACCAGGAACTCCTATTTCTAATTTTCTATTCACTAACCTTCTAAGTGCTAATTACCTTTAGTTTACAATTATCCGCTTATTTGAGATCTCGTTTCTACCGTGACCAGATACTAACAACTGTTGCACGTGGGCAGTACAAGTTCGCCAACAGCGACTTGTACATACATTTGGGAACTTGTGTGATACTGTTATGATCTTGCTTGGGAATTGTGCGTGACTCGGAATCCGAACTACACCGGGATCCGATTTGTGTCCTGAAATGTTGTCGTTTGTTCGAGCTTTTCAACGCCCTACACTATCAACCCGTCATGATACACGACAGCAGAGAACCTTCTTTAACTTCATCAAATCTTCTTCCACAGACTCCTTTGTGCACGAGTCGGAAACCCAAAGCTATCACGAACGGAAAATTCTTCCGTACGTTACTCCGTGCATTGACACTCATGATTCAACCACACGAGTTCACGTAGGTATCGGCGCAGTGAACTGTACAAAATCATCGCGGACATAGAATCGTATTCGAATTTCGTGCCATACTGTACTGGCTCAAGGATCCTTCAAAGTAAGGCGTGGCAGGACGGAACAACGGTGATGGAAGCTGAGCTTACGGTGGGCTTCCTTGCATTCGGTGAAAGCTATGTCAGCACCGTAACATGCAAACCCGATGAATTCGTTGAGGTACAACCTTTCTGCTTGTGTCTCCCGCATCTCCCGTGTTTTACAGATTGCTGACATTCAACACTAGGCAGTAGCCTCCTCTTCAAACCCATTGTTCAAGACTTTGAACACGGCTTGGCGCCTGCAGCCCGTATCTTACTCCTCTGTTCAGCTTTCCACGTCACTCTCACAAGATACTTCTGCAAGGAACCGTGATTCTCGAACTGCTGTTGATCATGAGCCAACATTAGTCACCTTGGACCTTGCATTTGCATTTGCGAACCCAATGCATGCCACAGTTTCTGCGACGTTCTTTGGACAGGTTTCAAAACTCATGGTGAAAGCATTCGAGGAGCGCTGTATTGCATTGTATGGACCTCGATCCAATTGAGCGATCCAATTTCAATACTGTGTTCTGAACTCGGTCAATCACAATATTCGTTGGTGATGTACTTGAGGACTCTCGACTGCTCTGCCCTTTACACAAGAAGCTTGAAGAGTCGAATTATCGATTTGATGTTAGATAAGATCATCTCTATAGTGAAGTTGGCGTGTCCTGTGTCTGTCCGCGACCGGGTTGGTACAAAATATAGGAGTCTATCTGTCCTTGGAATCCCGATCGACCGACCAATCCAGCCTAAGGGCAGCCTTTCTTTGCCGAGATTGTAGAATATCAAGTGAGGCTGGCAAAATTTTTGACGTGGTCGCCAGAACACCGGGATGGGCGAACCAAGGTAGTCGGCCCGACCAGAAGTAGGAGGCTACCGTTCTTGCCGACATTGGTGATTGATGGCCGAGTGCACGGGGTGGGTTCACTCGGGGGACTGATGGATATCATCCAATTGGCATCAACTGTGCGGCGATACATCAAACGTGCCGGAACCGGTGCTGAGCGCTGAGCACTGACTGCGGCCCCTGCGTGAATGCATAAAAATGGCTGAATCAGATATACTCCGTGTTTCAAGTCAACTACGCGGAAGTACTAGCGACAATACAGTATGCCCACGTGAACAGTGGCAGAGGAGTGACAGGGGTCCGGATTAAGGCGGTGTATTTTTCATCGCCCGTTTCCATTTTGACGGCACAAAACCGTTGCTCCAAGGGCTTGTCTTCGTTCACAACCCTCGACGACTACTCTCTCTTGCTTTCCATTTTCACCGTCGTTGGGCGCCACTCAAATTTTTCTCTACAGGTCTCATACAATCACACCCAGCTGCCTCTTATGTCGTCTCCGTCGCAAGGCGAGCCCTACGGCGACCCGTTCGCTGATCGCCCCCGCCAAACCCATTTCCAAGAGCCTCCAGCGAGAACGTACGACAGCACCACCAACTCTCCTTTCGAGAGCACTACCAATCTGCCCCGCGAGTTTGGTGCTGCGGGCTATGGTGACGAAGACTACGCTGAAAAACTCCCGTTGACTGGAGGCGAGAACTACAATCCTGGTGGTTATTACCCTCCGGGGTAAGTCCCATCCGTTTCTATGACGCTTCTAGGTGGCTCGTTCCGCTCATTTAGTTCGCATAGTCCTGTTGATCCATCTGCATACGGAGATCCTTATCCTCGCCCAAGTTCAGTGATGTCCCAGTCTACCAATGGTGCTGAAACCGCGTGGAGACGTCGCCAGACCATCAAACGTGGCGTGACGCGCAAGGTTAAGCTCACCAAGGGAAACTTCATCACCGAATACCCAGTCCCTACGCCAGTTCACAGCGCAATCGAAGCAAAATATGCAATGACCAGTACGACGGAGTTTTCGTGAGTGTATCTTGTTTTCATTAGTCTCGTCAGGTACTTACCACCTCACCCAGCCACATGCGATACAGTGCTGCCACGGTCGATCCGGATGATTTTAGCGAAGCCACTGGATGGTCATTGCGACCTAAACTCTACAACCGTCAGACCGAGATTCTCATTGCTGTCACGTCTTACAATGAAGATAAGACGCTCTACGCTCGTACACTGCATGGTGTCATGTTGAACATTCGTGATATTTGCAAGACAAAGCAGTCCAAGTACTGGCGGCGAGCTGCCGAGGAAGGTATGCCGGCTTGGCAAAGGATTGTAGTCGCTCTCATCGTCGATGGTCTGGAGCCAATGGACAAGAGTGTTCTCGATCTCTTGGCCACTGTGGGTGTTTATCAAGATGGTGTCATGAAGAAGCAGGTGGACGGAAAAGATACCGTGGCCCACATTTTCGAGGTCAGCTCTTTATCAGTCCAGGCATGTGTTGCCTGACGTGTCATTCTCCAGTATACCACCCAACTCTCCGTGGACCCTACGCCTCAATTGGTTCTTCCTCACGAGAACGACCCCAATAATTTGGTCCCAGTTCAGATCATTTTAGTCTTGAAGGCCAAGAATCAGAAGAAGATCAACTCTCATCGCTGGCTCTTCAATGCCATTGGACACATGTTGAAGGTACGAGATCTGATGATATATTCTCAGATTTGTAGTGACTTCATTGTTTAGCCCGAAATTTGTGTCCTTCTTGATGCCGGAACAAAACCAGGGCACAAGTCTATCTATTACTTATGGGAGGCCTTCTACAATGACGCTCATTTGGGAGGTTGTTGTGGCGAAATTCATGCTATGATTGAAGGGGGAAGAAAACTTCTGAACCCCTTGGTCGCAGCTCAAAATTTCGAGTACAAGATGTCCAACATTCTCGGTAAATCTGTTGGGTTACTTTGTTTTATACACAAATCTGACAATGTCTGATAGATAAACCGCTTGAAAGTAGCTTTGGGTATGTGTCGGTCCTCCCTGGCGCATTCTCCGCATACCGGTATCGCGCAATCCTCGGGCGCCCTCTTGAACAATATTTCCATGGTGATCACTCGCTCGCTGATCGTCTTGGCGCGAAGGGCATCTACGGCATGAACATCTTCACCAAAAACATGTTCTTGGCTGAGGATCGTATCCTATGTTTCGAGTTGGTCGCGAAAGCTGGGGACCGTTGGACTCTGACTTACGTCAAACCGTCGAAAGCAGAGACGGACGTCCCGGAGACTGCGGTTGAATTAATTGGTCAGCGTCGTCGTTGGTTGAACGGTTCCTTTGCTGCTTCGGTGGTGAGTAGCCGATTTGCCGACCTACGTCCTCTGGCTAAATTTTTGGTAGTATGCCCTCGTGAACTTCTTCCAGCTCTACCGTTCAGGTCATGGGATCATCAGGATGTTCTTTTTCCACATCCAGGCCTTGGTATGTGGTATCCTTGTATCACTACTGGGCTTTCTAGTTTTGCTAACCAATTTTCAGTACAACATCTTTTTACTGATTTTCTCGTGGTTTGCTTTGGCCAATATTTGGTTGACATTCAGCATTATCATCGACCTATTGCCTTCACAATCAATCATTATTTTCGGGACCGCCGACGTCGTACGTAGATCATTATACAAGTATTCTGGTACTAACGAACCGTGCAGACTCATTGGGTGAATTTGGCTTTCAAGTGGATATACCTAGCTTTCCTCGCGTTACAAGTGAGGCGTTTAACCATTGGATATCATCCAAGATTGATGTATCCTGCCATAGTTCGTGCTTGCTCTGGGAAACCGGCCCAAAGGCGAACGAACTGCTTATGCCGTAACTCTTTGGTGAGTTGTGTGTTGCAAATACCACTTCCTCGCTCATCCTTTGTAGGGTTTACGCCTTTTTGGCTGTTTACTTGCTTATATGTTCATTTTGGCTGACAATCAAGGCGTTCGCGGTAAAGACACAACTATCTCTGTTTGTAAATGGCTCATTTGTTTTCTTCAGAACATCCCCAACGAGCTAAAGAATAAGACAACCGCACAAGTCATCTTAACATTCTTCACTCCGCCGGTCGGTGCATTGATTGCTGCAATGGTTTCGACATTCGGTAAGTTGCTGCTGTGGAATGGACCATTGGGCTCATTAGCGTCTCCAGGGATTTACTTCATTGCGTCTTTCCTCTACGTAAGTCTCTCACCTTCCGTTGTGGAACCCTGCGCAGACTAGTGTCACAGCGGGACCCCTGGCATATGTTCTCCAGTTTCTTCCAATATCTATGCATAGCACCGAGCTTCACCAATATCCTCAATGTTTACGCATTCTGTAATTTGCATGATGTGCGTCAACTGATGCATGCATGTGTGCACGTCTGACGCGCTTTATAGGTCTCTTGGGGTACCAAGGGCAGTGATAAGGCTGAAGCACTTCCATCGGTCTCATCGTCGAAGAGCAAGGATGCGGATGCCCCTGTTGTCGAGGACACTCATCGGATCCAAGAGGACGTCGACGCCGCATTCAAAGAAACTGTGACGCGTGCTGTGACTAAGATCGAAGTTAAGGAGGTCGTCGAGAAGCCCACAATGGATGATCAGAACAAGACTTTCCGCACACGACTCGTTGCATGCTGGATGCTCACGAACGCTGGCCTAGCGGTTGCGATCGAAAATATCAACGGTCTCGTTTCTGCACAGGATGCTGTCCAGGATGAAAACGATCTGCGAGCTAAGCAGAACATTTACTTTGCCGTAATTTTGTATTCCACATTCGGACTTGCTGCTGTGCGGTTTACTGGGGTAAGTTGTTCCTGTCGTAGAGTTTCGAATGTGCTGACAAAATGATGTAGTGTTTGTGGTATTGGTTCAAACGCAACTTTTTCAGATGCTGCAGGAGGAACTAGAGGACTGGGCACTTCGCACAAATATGCGCTTCTCTTTTGCATGGACTCAGAAGAGCTTTCATCTACCCTCGTTGATAAACAGCGTTCTCATTTCGTTCTCACTTGGACTTTCGATTTTACCCTACTCAGTGGTCATGATCATCATCGCCTCCATTATACACAAGTAGTATCTCTGTCTGCACCTAAAACGGAATAGATAGAAGGGTACTCAAGAAACAGGGCAGGCTTAATTATAACCATTGCTGATGCAACTCATCAAGAGTACATGCCAGCAAACTGATACCGGTTGTTCTCTACTACTCCTCCAAGGCCATGGAAGGAATCAATTGACAGGGTTGGCAATTGAGGAGGTAAACCGGTATCCCTCGCAACCATGCGGGGATCGACGAGCCAGGGCCGTAACCAGCTTTCTCCAGACTGAGAAACAACAGCACCCTCCCGACGTTCCTCGTCTGTGACCAGTGGTCGACGACAGCTTGGGCAGGAATCATGCTGCTAGCAAAGGTAAAGCCCGGTCTGAAAAAGGGTAAAGATGACCAACCCCTTCTGTGATCCACTTCATTATGCTGAATGTGCATTAGCATGTTTATCGGGGAATAGAATGAGTTAGACCACACGCAACTCTTTGCGACAAAACATGTGACCACAAGTGTCTTGCAGCTTTGTGACTCCAAGCTCATCAATAGGATGAGCAGGAGAGTCCATCGCATGAGCAATTTCTTCTTCTGCTAGAGTAGCAAGAAAAGTGTTGAAACATATCGGACAAACGTCATCTATGAATGACGCATCCATGAATCTTGGAACACTGGTACTAACATGAGCTTACCTTGATGACCAGAAGCAACTAGGTCAGCTTCCGTCAACTTGGGGAGCTCGCCGAAGAGCTTCTGCCTCTGCCTAAGCGGTGTGAGTGCAGTCCAGGGGAAACGCGGGGATTACTGACTGTTGCGAAAGTCGTCTGTTAAACAATCTGAACTGCGAAACTACTTCGTCGATCTCTTGGGCAGTGATATTTGCATTCAGGTTTAACTCAATATGCTCGTCGGCCATGTTCATAGGGAAACCGAAAGGACAAGTCAAGGTGAACTAGGCGCGTGTGTATCAATGAAGCGAACGAGATGGGATCCGTGGGAACAATCGTAGGCATACAGCAAAACCGACATTCTATGAAGTACAGACAGAGATTCAGCGAGACAGCTAACACAATTTAATGCTACGACAGATATGGGTATTATCGCGCTCTTACAGAACATTGTCCACCATCCATTAACCAACTCCTCATTCAAACGGGTTGGCGTCTTTTTGTGCAGGTGCCATTGGCAACTTAGAGTCGGGTAGTTCCACATCACTCTCGCTTTGTTGCTCATCTGATGACTCGGATCCTCTCTCTTTGTTCGAGAAGAGATTTCCTGTTGGCTTTGCGCCCCTGGTCAGTGGTTATCAGTCATACTCCATTGATCGAGTGTTACAACACACTTGTCGAAACGCTTTTGCCTAGCGGCATTAAGTTTCTGAGTGACTGGAGTCACCATGTTATCGGTTGGGGAGACAAATTTGGGGTTACTGACGATAGTCAGCGAGTTAATACAATCCACCGGACGATCCGTTGACATACTTGGACTTGGCCATCTTCTTAGCTAAGAGTGCTTTCATACCCATCCCTGGCACAGACCCATTTGTCGCATTCCCAAGAGGCGCCTGCGGAACGACGATATGCGCTGCTTGCGAAGGATTATGCATTGGTTGAATAGGAGCAGAAGCAGGAGAATCGTTGGGGGTGGAAGTGGTGGACATCGTGACTACTGCTTTCGAAAGGAATGGCTAGTTGATGAGCGCTGAGCTCTGAAGCAGTTGGACGCTTAGTTGAACAGGCGTAACGACGCTGCGCGTTTGAAAAGTCAACCCGAACGCGTGGAAATGTCACGTGAGGGATGCTGCGTCATGTGACCGTAACATAGGAAAAATAACAAATTAAATTTATTGGTAACTTGTAACTGCATCACCCCGACCTTTTTGCTCTGCAAAATGTTTCGCGAACTCCAAGCTCAAACCCGATTGGCATATCTGTCGCCTTCTCAGCCTGACAGAACAGTGACCGTCGCTGATCGGCCGAGTTTAGCTATGTCACTGCCAGATACCCAAAAGCCGACAGATACCGCTCTCCCACAGTTATGGAGGAGAGAAGCCATCAGATGGCATTGCAGGTGCCTTGTTATATGAATTTGGACGAGGCTGTGAGTCTGTATCAGTTAGGAGTATGTTCGCCTCACCTTGGGTATTTGCTGCACCAATGGTGTCCTAGCCGATTGATGGGGCCGCCAGTACCGGGCCACGTGTTGGTTTTCCCAGAACAGTCAGCTCTGGGTCCACCTTGAGAACGTGTGGTTCCCACTTTAGCAGGGTTTACGAGTATGTGGTGAAATTGCCCGCGGGTTTCGGAGGGGAGCGTCATTGCGGACAGGGCCGGGATGGTTCTGGAGGCCATCCGACTTGTGCGGGGACACCGAATGTATTCTGAAAACATCCATTCGGACCGTATGACGAGCTCGTGTGCTGCCTGGTCTTATCTTCCGCACCTAGTATGACGGTTCGGACTCGGTGCTGGGTCTCGCTTGAGGGCTTACTCCATTCGCTGTCCAGCTCACACGCATCGTAGAGATGAATGCATCACAAGACACTCGAGTGACACCACCAACGTTATAGAAGCCACTGTATTACTCTTCAGGGGTCGAGACCATCGAAAATGTCGCGTGGATGTGGACTGGCACCGTCGAGACCCCGCATACTTGAAAATGGAGCTATTCTAGCATATATATCTTCTTTGTCCCTTCTACGCTTCACATACTTGTCTCTGCCAGCAACTAGCTTGTTTTCGTGAGCAGCGCTGGCATCTGCTGTCGCGTTCCCCACAGAAACGGCTCGGTAAACGAGCGTTGCCACAAGCCGCATTTTCGGCCGGACACTGTCACCGCCATCTCTGTATTCTCTTTCTTTTCTTCTTGTCGTTTAATCTACCCTCCCTCCTCCCTTTCCGATATGGCTGCCAACACGATGAGAAAGAGAAAAATTGCTGTTCTCGGCTCCCGCTCAGTCGGTAGGCGTCTTTCCACGCACGTTTGTTCTGGCCTCACTCGGAATGGTCGTCAGGGAAATCATCACTTGTTATCCAGTTTATAGAAAATCACTTTGTAGAAGCTTACTATCCAACAATCGAGAGTACCTTCTCCAAAGGCGTCGTCTACCAGGGCGTCGAATATGATTGTGACATCATTGACACCGCTGGTCAGGTTGGTAGCTTTTCTTGGATCACGCTTCCTTACATATAACCTTACTGTTACTAGGACGAATACTCGATTCTCAATTCCAAGCACGCTATCGGCATACATGGTTATGTTCTAGTGTACTCTGTCACATCCAGAAGGTCCTTTGAGATGGTCAAGATCGTCTATGACAAAATTCTCGATTTCTGTGGAAAGAATGACATACCATGCGTGATAGTGGGTGCAAAGACTGATCTGCAATCCAGGTATGTTGCTACCTCCGTTGCATGGCAACACGCCTTGCTATGTCAACTCTGTTGTCGACATCGTTCATCCTTATAGTCCAAATAGCAGACAGGTTCAGCCCAACGAAGGCGAGGAACTTGCCAAATCGAATAAGGCTGCATGGGTGGAAACCAGTGCAAAGAACAATGTTAACGTTGGTACGTATACATTAACTGTTATTTGCTCTCCACACCTAAAAGCGGCTTCCAGGCAAAGTGTTCGAACTCTGTCTTGCTGAGATCGAGAAGCGCTCGCCACATAGTCAAACTGACCAGCCCGAAGCGAGCAAATGTGTCATTATGTGACATTTTCTCGGTCACGTTTCCTCAAAGTTATCTCAAGACATGCTATTGAGTTACCCCTGCCCGAAATATCCTACCCTCCGAGAAAAGGGTTGTCCTCCTGCATTGCTGTGCGTTTGTCGACTTGCATTATCCGTATTTAGGTCCACTTTCCTCTCCTAGCACATGCCCTCTCTACATGAGACTTAGACTGTCCGAATAATCTCCTTTTCCGTATTCCTGTCTTTCAGTACTTATGCAGTACTGTTTGTAAATTTACGCTGACTTTTTGTTCCCTGGGATTTTGGCTGTTTACGACTTATAGTGTCTTCCCTGGTGGTTAATAATAATGGATTTTCAACTTGTCTCCACCTCCGAACTGCGACGAGTTATTTATCATACTGTTACACGTCACTTTCACGCTGTACCATCGCCTAGGAACCTGACCTTGACATCTCTACCATTAAGTCCAGCAGCCCGAATGACCTGGGGATCTCCCGGGACAAGATCGATGGCTTGATCGCTCCACTTGACATCATGACCCTCAACGTCCAGAACAATGCCTTTCATAGGTTTCTTGGCGGAAAGATGCACAGATTCTCCATCATCTCCTATTTGGACAAGTAACCCCAGATCCTTGATAGCGGGGAACTTGAGGAATTTGAAAGGCTCCGGCCTATGCCACGATGTAAGACTGGTAAACTCCTGTGGTCGACCTTAACTTACCAATTTGAGCAACGCCCCAGAACGGTTCCAGATTCGTCAAGTAGACGTGCGGAAGCAATTATTACACGAGGAACCTCGCTCAGCTTGGTGCGGATGGGTTGTCCACGAAGCGGGCCAGAGTACAGTTCGGTGCTCGAGTTTGCTTGTAATACGATGTCCTCCGCAAACCGGTGTGTCCAGTCGGAGTGTAGCTCGAACAACGTGACCTCCAGGCGTGCTTTTTTCTCTGTTAGGGTGCTGTTCGTCCCCCAAACTTGTAAGATGGTCTCAATTTTGAAATTTGCCGCAGACATTTCGTCGGAAAACGTCTTGTTCTCCTTGCGCGTCATGCCCACCGTGAAATGGCGCAGTTCGCGCGCAATTGCAAAGTAGGCGGGTTTGGGCCGCAAGAAGTAATCGACAATTGCCCAAGATGTGGTCGGCCAGCAGTCATTGATCTGAATAGGGTCAGCAGCGTATTGGAAGATGACACTCCGCATTGTTCACCTGCCACACCAGAGCACCAGCAGTGTGCTCTCTCCCTTTCCCGCGCCAATTGCGCCTCCACAGGCGGTACGCCGATGCAAGAGTTTCTGCTTGCATAACTTGTGTATAGTACACGTAGCTGTGTAGGATCCTTTAGCGCGTGCTGAGGGATGTACTATGGGCAACATACCTTTCCATATCAAACGTGTGTTTGAAATTTTCAACAAGATAGAGCTATTGATGGCCCAGTGAGCACAAAGTACACATCAGTCATGTCAATGAGATCACCTCAAGTCGCCGTTCAAACCCGTCGGCCTTGTTGTGATTATTGTTTACGCTATCGAGATCGTCTCAGACTCAGTACAATATTCATTGTTTCCAACATACCGAGATTGAGGATATCGTTCTGCCCGATCTCCACCGAGCCAATGGTCGACGGTTCGGATGTTTGGATAACCCTCCCTGCAAAAAAGTAAGACATTTCCCAATGCACCGGGTCAATAAAATGCCTACATTCCAAATTCCGACACAAAGCGTCCGGCAAGTATGTCCCAATTGTGCCAGGGTTCCTGTGTACCGTGCCAGACATTCCCTGATCAAGGAATCTATATCAGGTGCGCTGCGGCGCGCTTCTAATATTACTCACATTGGTGCAAATCGCCGAGAGTCTTATCTGTAGTAACCACCCCAGGTGCGCTGTATGGCGAGCTTCTGTGATAGTGGATATCACATAATTTGCTAACAATGGAAGGTAAGGTGCGCTCATAGATAAAGCGCGCCGGGAACTTCGTCTTCCGAAAATCGGAGGTTTCATCGGAATAATCAACAATGTTGATAGATTCCGCAAGCTGGTAATCCTCGTTGTTGCCAGCTGTCACGATGCAATGCTACATTCAGTACCGCTGCTAACGCAACATTTCAATGAAGGAAGACCGACCAAAAATCACAACCGACGGGTGATGGCGGAGTCTTTTCACGTTTTGCTCTGCTTCAATTTCAACAAGCTTCAGAAAGGAGTCATAGGCCGGGTACTAAGGCAGGTCTGCGTCAATCTCTAAGCAGGGTGGCAACCTGAGGGAGCGCACTTGACCACATCCAAACATGAAGTCTTGCCAGACGAGGACTGGTGGAAGCACATAAGACAACAATCTCCCTCGAGTCGATGAAACTTACTGCCAAGTTCTACCAAGACTCTGGCTGTATCAACCGCCCTCGACAATAAACACAATCTAAAAACTCACCATCGCAGATGTCGTAAAATACGTCTGCTTCGTAAATGCCGCCTCCCCACACTCGAATCATATTCTGATTCCCATCGACCAAGAGCTGCAACCAGGCGCGGTACCTCTCTGTTGTTACCCTACAAGCCAACCCAAATCAGCCACACAATAAATTGACGAAGAATGGCTGACGTCGTAAGGAATGAGTCTGCAGGTATCCAGTTAGATCCACCACAGAAGACCCTGATGTTGTTGACTTCGAACAGGAAAGTCTTCCCTGGTTGATCGACGAGAGGCTCTTCGACTACGCGGACGCGACGGAAAGCAACTCGTTCTGTCTTCGAATCGATTATTTGGCCGGTCTGCGGCGCGTACAGGTTAATGATTTCAGCTACTTGGATGTCGATACTCACAGTATCGCAAACGGCAACCACAATGCTATAAAGTGGTTGCTTTCCGTATTGAACAGGGTACCAGAGTTGAAGCTCTCCACTGGGAAATCTGAACTCTGCGTGAGCGTTCCCAAACTCTACCTTGATGTTCTTCTCCGTGAAAACTACGTCTCCTTCAGGATTCTTCAATGTGATGGATCCTGAACTGGAAACATTGTCTGACAGTGACAAGTCAACAGAGATGTTCACATCCAATGCTTCCGAAACTACACTCCTGATGTCGATATCTACGAGATAAGCATCATAGGTGTGGAGTTTGATGGGTTTCCAAGGACCAACAGTCATCAGAACTGGACCCCAATCCCAACCATAGCTAGCGATTTTGTCAGAATTTCTCCAAGAAAAGAGTAATTAAAAAAAAGAATTACTTGTACTGCGCCTTGCGCACGTGCAGGCGACTGGAATCACCGTTCCACAAGTGGAATTTGCCATTAGTCTTCTCTAGTATCCTTCCCTGGAACTTTGTCAACTCAAGGTCGAGTGGGATTGAAAATAATGCGTCACCTTTTTAAATGCACTGGCAAAGGTAATAAGCAGATCGTTCGCGCCAACTCTCAGGAGACGCTTTACGGGCGCCTTATACGTGATGAACTGATTCTTGGCGCTAACCGAGGTTTGAAATTATGGTAGACACTGTTAAATGACGACGTACTCGAGGATGTGTTGGCCGTTCTAGACAAAGTCAAAGATATTTTCGAAGCTGAACTCAGAATACTTGCCAGTGTGACAGTGGCAAATGTGTCAAGGCCTTCGAAAACAAGGTCTACGTTTGCCACAGAGAGATCCTTTTCAGTGACGGTAAATGTATTCTTGAATGCCCAGTCGGCTTCTCCAATCCCTGAGATCGGAGTTAGTGGTGAGCGATTGTCTAATTAATCTGTATATTGCAGCAATTACATTGTACCTCCCACTCATTCAAGCCAAGGAACTTGAGATATCAATCAGCATATCATCCTGCAGAATACCTGTCAGAAAATCTCACCGGATCTTGGATTCTCTTGGATTTCAAGAGTTCAACATGAACCGTTGTAGGGAATTCAGAGACTGGCAGCCATTCGCCATCGTTTGTTCCTTGTCCCCCACCGACTTGACTGAACTGCCACCCTGAAGCAATTGTTCTGATGACGCTCATGGTCAGAAAATGTTGAAGGGAGGTAAAGATGTCGTCTCAGACACCATGTAGGTTTGGTTATAAATCACCGGATACGAACAGATCACCTGCAGGATCCATGCGACACACGGTGTGGACTCTCCGCCGATAATACTCCGATCAACTTGAAGTATCTATAACCTATCCTTTCATATGCACAAGTACCAGCGAAGCTTACATCGAAGCCTGCAACGGGTACTTGAAAGGACCAACTACTCTAGCTTCAAGACCCTCTTGTTGCATAGTGAAGTCCACCAACTCAGAGCAAGTACCGGAACCCTTTGGGGCGATTGAGGATGGCATCTTCCGCTTCTAGCTCCCGATTTAGGTAGCTCAAGTGGTTTCTGAACACCCACGACATAAGGATACACAAGGCATTCGTTACGATGCAAATTGCACACGACTTCGCATATGAAGGACCCCATACTGATGGCCAAACATAGCTATGCAGGTGTGAGACTTGGCGGACACAAGACTCTGGAATTACTCACGAGCCGATTACATTACCGAGGGATGAGAACGAGTTGATGAAAGCAAGAGCCACGGCGCGCTTGGAGGGAGGTTGTGGTATAGAGTTGCTGACCCAGGCCCAAAATACGATGAAGCCGGCGTAGGACTGAGCCATCAGAAACCTTTTGAGATGTATCACAGGAGACAAAACCAGGCAGTGAAAAGGCCACTCACAATGATATGTAACGGACCACTACATTCATACTCAGCATTGCCATAGAATACCCAAGAATACCCAAGAATAAGGACATAGCGATGTGGAGAAAGCGCTCTCCACGTAAATCAGAGTGTCTGTACCAATTTATTAGTATTAGTCCCCAAGATAGAAGGTCTGTGGAGAATCACCTCGACAGTTTGAACCCTACGAGCGTGGCGAATGCCCAAGGCGGTGAGCACAGAAGAAGAGTAATTGTTGGGGCATATCCCATGGTTGCACCCAGTGTAGGGAAGAAAGCATTGAATGATAATGAAACAACCATGCTTGTCAGTGCAATGCATAGCCACCAAACCTTCCAGTCTGAGAGCGCTAACAACAACCCGGTCGCCTGCCCTTTCGCATTGTCCGTTTCCTCTTCATCAACCACCCCGTCCTCTTCTATCCGCAGTAGTGCCAGAGCACGCTCTTGGGGCGTGAGCCACCGAGATGGTGACGATGGGAAATCTGGCAATACAAAGATTGCGCTGAGAGCAACAATCACAGTAAGTGTCCCCTCGATGTAGAATAACCACCTACAAACAAAGACTGAGTACATTACGAAAGGTTAAGTGCAGAATTACCTCCACGCTGCATATCCTAAAACACCATCCATAGAATCAAGAATAACAGATGCTATCAGGGAGCCGAACGCGTTGCTAATCATGATGCCGCACGACAAAATGGCGGTCCTTTCCCCCAATTCTCTGCGTTTATACCTGTCCAACAATTAGCACCACTGCAACGAGACCGAAAGCATGCATGGCTTGCCATTTAGAGAGAATGAATAATGCCCCGGGAAAAAACGCGGCTTCAACGAATCCAATAAGGAATCGTGTAATAAGAGCACCGGTATATCTTCCAGGGGAATGGCTCAGACAAGGTAATGCAGAGAAATGCGAAATTTACGTGGTCGTTGTACCTATGTGAGAATTGAGAATCTCTCAGCCAGACGGTGATGGGTAGTAAACAATATTACCTGTAAGAACAGACATGATGCCCCAGACCGCCATGCACCCCGGGAGATATATAGAGGGTCTCCCGACATGGTTTAGAAACATATTACTGACCGAGACACGTTTATCACTTGTAGAGCAAACAAAAAGGATGGAGACTTACGAAGGGACTTGCATGAGGATATAGCCTACGTATAAGGCGCTCAGGATGTCGTTGAATTGCTGTCCTTGCAAATGAAGATCTTCCTCAAAACCACGAAGTCTGGCTGCACTGGCAAGGAGAGAACAATATTCTCGCATTAGCTTGACATCATCCGAAGAATGACTTACGCAGTGTTGTTACGGTCAATCTAAGTCATCGTTCACCACATGAACTTCACAATTTAGAGGCGGACATAACACAGATCACTCACATAGTTTAGAATATATATTAATACTAATATCGACATTCGAGCATCCAGTTTCCTTACGAGACTCTTTTCTGTGAGATCCCGGTCCTCTTGAGACAAGCATAGTACCGCTTCACGGAGGACGTCTTCATTCAGTTCCGATGCTGCAGCATCCTCGGAGTGCCTTGAGTCCACAGCTAGTATTTGGGGCAAATAATTTTCCAACACACAGATGGTCAAACCGAAGGGTGTTGGAAGACGTGAAGTAGGGACTCACGTAGACTGGAGTAACTGATACCTTCATACGCTCCATTTGCCATCAGTTGCCAGAGGTATTGCAGTGGGATTGGTCGTTCAACGTTCGGATTCGTATTTCGAGAGTGATATTAAGAAATGAGAGCCAGTGCTTCGCTTCTCTCAGCCCGCGGGAACAGTCGTACTCCGAGTTAGACGTGCTCTCGGCAGGAGTGAGCACCTGAACCTGATAATTATAGATTTGCTTGCATCGTGTATTTAGCAATCGTAATATTAATAGTAGTAGGTTGTAGTTGACTATCATTCAGCTCTGAAGGTGTGCTAAAGCATGTACCTGAAGCCTTTCGGCAACCCAGAAACATGCTCAGTCACCTGTGCCTTCTCGTTCAGCTGTGCGAGATATAACCGATAAACCCAACACATAGCAATGGTCAACAAACTCGTTATGATGCATATAATATAGGAGTTGAGGTATGTAGGGCCCCAGTATGATGGCCAGATGTATCTGACATAAAAAAACTATTGTGTTGGCAACTTCCCATTGCAGTGAACTGGAATACTTACGAGGCCCCGATGTTGCCCAGTGTTCCAATCGTGTTAATGAAAGCAATTCCGACAGCACGTTTCGATGATGATTCGGGAATGGAGTTGCTTACCCAGGTCATAAACACCACATAGGCAACGGATGATTGGGTCATAAAAAAGCTGAAATGAAAGAAATGAAGACTTGTCGCCTCAGAGAGCCGGAGATGGCATACAATGAAACATAACGCATTGTGGTATCCATCGTTGAGACTGCAATTGTAAATCCTATGACACCCATCATCATAGGACCAGTGATATGCCAGAACCTATCACCACTGGAATCTGAGTGTCTGAGAAAGAGATGTCAAATACAATGCAAAACGTGAAAAGAACACGAAAAACCTTGACACAAGAAAAGATGTAATTGTCCCTGTCAGCCACGGAGGAGCGCATAGCAAAAGAGTGATGGTTGGACTGTGGCCCATGGTTGCACATAACGTAGGAAAGAAGTTCCCGAATGAAAGAGCAACAATCATGCTGGATAGTGATATACCTAACCACCAGATCTTGCAATCTGTCAGCGAATACTGTAAGCCAGATTCATTTGCCTGCCTCGGCCGATCTCCCTCGAGGCCACGTAAATCCTCCTCCATTCGCAGACGTGCGAGGAGATGTTCTTCGTGTGTAAGCCAACTGGCAGGGGACGAAGGGAAGTCTGGGATTATGAAAAAGGCAGCGGCAGAGATAACGAGAGTCAGAGCGCCCTCTGTGAAAAACAGCCACCTAGAAGAAAGATAAGCAACGATATTGGGGCTAATGTGAACTTTCATCACCTCCAGGCTGGGACACCCAATGTACCGTCCATCATAGACAGGATACCGGATGCAATGAGTGATCCAAAGGCATTGCTAATAGAACTTCCGCAAGTGAGGATCGCTATCCTCAGCCCGAGTTCCTTACGTGTGTACCTTTTGTTTCGGAATAAGACGGATAATGGCATGTAAATGCGTCGAAAAAATATACCATCTGGAAAGAAGGAAAAGAGCTCCAGGAAAAAGCGTAGCCTCCACAAATCCGAGTAAGAAACGCGAGATAAGAGCTGAATGGTAGCTGAGAAAAGTCCGTCAACTCGGATGAGCTTCAAAATCGATATAATTGCAGACCTTTGGGAGACGCCCGTACCAATAGACAATGCCCCCCACAGTAACATACCACCAGCGAGGTATACAGAAGGCCTCTCGATCCGACTGATGAACCAGTTTCTTTGAAGCAATGCATAAGATGTCTTCGTATTTAGAGAGGTCGCAACTCACGAAGGTGTTTGCATTAGCACGTAGCCAACGTACAGAATGCTGATCAAAGTATTGAATTGGGTCCCGGACATATGAAGATCCTCTTCCAGACCCTTCAGCCGCGCAGCCCTAGTCAAATGCATAATGTCCACAGGTATTCAAGTTGTAGTCGATTGGTTATGGCTTACGCTGCGTTATTTCGGTCCATCTTGATTGGAATGTGGTTGAGCGTAACAAAGCACAAGGGTACATTCAAGCTGTCCAAAGTTCCACTCACATAATTCATGACATACACCAAGATAAGAAAGGCGGTGCGGAGGTCCAGCTTGCGAAGAAGTGCCTTTTCGATCTCCCTGCGTCTCTCAGTGAAACTTTCTTCGTCGAGGCTGAGGTCTCTTGTTTGTGTAAATGTGCCATATTCGATCGGCTCGTTACCGTCGCCGAAGAGTCTATTGCTCTGAAAAAAGAGCATCTTGTTGCTAGACGATGGGAATAGTCAATGGATGGTAAAGTTAGAACGATGAAGGTCATATGATTCCGCGGAAGCGACTGAACCGAACTCCATCCGTTGAATCCACACGCTCCTTTGCTATCACTTCGTCCATCTTCACGGCAATGTCGGCCGCAGCGATTGTGCTATCACCTTCTGTCACGCCATCTACATATCACAGGGTCGTCTCTCCCACCCTCCAGATTCCATCCGATCCCCAGTTCTCTATCCCTGTTGGTCTCTTGGCATGTCAACGTAAGGCAACGAATAGGACGAGTTTGCCATAACTAAGACTGGTCCCAAAGGCGACCCTCTCCTCCGCGAGCTGTTGACCACAGTTGTAAGCTGCCGGGTCTCACAAGCACATCCGGCGCCAGGCGGAAGAAAGGGAAAAAAGGACACCGCATCTACAGTGCTACGAACTCCCACCCTCGAAGTTATCTTGCATGATACCATTGTGTTTCCAGAAGGCGGCGGCCAGCCCTCTGACACTGGATTGATTCAAACTTCTAACGAAAGGGTTTGGAAGGTCCTACAAGCAAGACGTCATGGCGGACATGCTGTTCACTATGTACAGGTAGAAGATGCTGAAGTGGATATTCTCCCATTTGCAGTAGGAACTAAAGTCTTGGTCAAGCTCGGAGACGCCGACTGGGACCGCAGGTATGATCATGTAAGCATCTTCAATTTACTGGATTTCGTTGTCGTGACCGGCTCTCCGATGCAGATGACCATGCATACCTCTCAACACCTTTTATCCGCTGTGCTTGAGGATCGCTTGAACATCCAGACGCTCTCTTGGTCTTTGACGGACACACCTGCCCCATGCTACGTTGAACTATCCAGAAGCATGACTAGTGATGAAATACAAAGTATCCAGACTACAGCAAACCGATATGTCTTCGAAGGCCGTACTGTTCATGTGGAGGTCCAGGAGATGGAAAAACCGGACGGACCAGAGAAGTTGGAAGACCATGCGCGTGGTTTCGCTAAGGCTATTCCTGCCGATTATACTGGCGGGATTATGAGAGTCGTGGTTATCGACCGTATCGATCGTAATCCGTATGTCCTTGAGCACACTGTTCGAGATGATAGTACCAATGGAACATACTGCGCAGCTGTTGTGGCACTCACTGGCCCAGTTTACACAATCTTCAGCTCTTCCTGGTTCCTCAAACAGAGACCCTTGCCCGCTCCAACACCACATCTGCTAGACTCTATTTTCTTGCTGGGTCACGGCTCATCGAGTATTTGACCAATACGCACAAGCAGCTCACAGCGACTTCAGCAACTCTCAGCTGTGGGGCTCCGCAGGTACCGACCCGTGTAGAGCAGGTGATAGACGAACGCAAGAGGGCAGAGAAGCGGGTTGACGACCTAGAGTCAGAACTTGCAAAGTATATCGCAAAGGGCGTCGCAGAGGAAATGGGACAACTATCGGGTTTGGTGTTCTCGAAACATATCCATCGCGTGGATGATTCCGTCAATCCACTTGGGTTCTTATCCGCCATAGCGACTGCATTTACAGGTGCTACTTGTACTGAGAGTCAATACCTCCTCATCCTATCCTCGACGGCATCCACCCAGTGTGTCACGGGGACCAGCGTTTTGTTGATTCTTGGCTCAGATGAGAAACAGGTAAAGGAGATAGGGGGGCTGCTAAAAGAGAAACTCAGCGTCAAGGGAGGAGGGAAAGGGCCTAGATGGAGTGGAAAATTTACCGGCGTTTGGAAAGCAGGACGTGAGGATGCGGTTATCTCAGATATCCTTCAAGGCATCCGAGAAACTGGTACGCATTAGAGGCTAGATTTCTAAAGGATCATGGGTACCCCGATGATATAGTACTCTAGTCTGTACCAAGTGGACTTGATCAAATCAGTCCGATCAACTTGTCGTGGCGAGATTCTATCGTGACAGTATATCAAAACGTGTCTGTCATACAATCATATGTCGTTGGGTCCCGAAACAAATATCGGTATAAGCTAGCTCCAAGGTGGAAATGAATCCATGGAGAAGGATGTGCAGTAGGCGGCCTGGAACTACATCCAAGTTGATTTGGTTGATCCACACACTCATATGAGTAGGATCTGTCATTCCTACATTCCAAACATCATGTATGTGTATATGCTCGTGAGTAGGGGAAGTAAAACTAGGCAACCTTCCATTCTCGCATCCCGCTTTTCAACTGTCCGAACCAAAGCCATGGACGCTTTAGCGACTCGGCAAATGCTCACACGTGCGTGGGGCACATATGACGACTGGTCAAATCTAGACCCGGAGTTATCGCCTACTTGTTCAGGCGTAGAATAAATGAAGCCCTCTGCCGGCCCGGTAACGTGAGCCTTATGACCAGCCCAACCCAACTATTACTCAACTTTGACTGGATGCTAAGAAGAAGAGCGTTTCTGTCTCTTTCCCCTCGTTTGCCATGTCATCAAATCGCGCAGGCTTGGAGTCACTGCCCGTCGAAGAAAAGGACTCGAGTTTAAAGGGTGGTGTAGTCTCCACTTCCGACGATCCAGACAACGAGTTCGGTGGCAAAGAGGCACGTAAAATGCTTGAGCGTAAGCTCTTGTGGAAACTCGACCTCCGGATGTCCATCATGGTCGTGATCTACATCCTGAACTATGTAAACTCACGCATTGGTTTCCCATTCGAGCGTCAGACTGATGATGAGGACAGATCGACCGAAACAATGCCGGGTATGCGTACCACATTACTAAGGCTGAACCGGTTCCCACTAACCTGGGTCAGTGCCGCGCGAGCACGAGGACTCACGACCGACCTCCACCTTGCTGGCGAGCAGTTCGCGACTTTGTTGTCGATCCTATACGTGGGCTATATTATCATGCAGATTCCTTCGTGAGCGATATTGATCCCCAGCGAATGCGCATGTTACTGAGAATGTTCCAGCAACATGTTCTTGAACTATATCGGAAAACCATCGCTCTACTTGCCCGGCTGTATGATCGTCTGGGGCGTTATTTCCGCTCTGACAGGTATCACCACAAAGTACGTTGTCCATGCAACATCCGGGGAAGCAACCCAACTTGAATTCCGCGCGTTACAGTTTTACGGGTGCGTTGCTTACTCGATTCTTCCTTGGTTTCGTGGAAGCGGCATTTTTTCCTGGCGCCCTCTTCCTACTCTCCAAGTAGTCGGTCGGTTATCTATTGTCATTGAGAATGATTCACATAAAGATTGATGATAGGTACAAACGGGATGAAATAGGTCTGCGTACCGCAATATTATACTGCGGGAACATCATAAGCAATGCGTTTGGGGCCTTGCTTGCTTCCGGAATTTTAGGTGGTATGAATGGCGCCCTTGGGCACGCGGCATGGAGGTGAATTTCGTCTTGGGAGTTACTTGCTTGAAGTCTAACTCATGACGTGTCAGGTGGTTGTTTTACATCGAAGGGACCTTGACATGTTTCGTTGCAGTTTGCGCGATATTTATCCTTCCGGATTTTCCAGATAGCACAGCTTGGCTCACAGAAGAGGAACGGCGACTGGCGCTAAGGCGTATGAAGGAAGACGTTGGCGTCGGCGACCAGGGTGAAACTGAAACGGGGGGAAGGGCATATGGATTATACCTCGCTGTGACGGACTGGAAGGTATGGTTGTTCGCTCTCGCGATGACGGCGCAAGTCGTTGCACTATCCTTCAATGCCTACTTTCCAACGCTGAGTGCCACGCTTGGCTATAATCCTACGGTGACGCTTCTGCTGGTGGCGCCTCCGTTCGCTTTCACGGTGGTTCTGGCATTCTGGTTATCCAGGTAAAGAGATTTCCACCTAAAAGCAAGCCGTTTAAATTGATCATTCCTGGATGATTAGACGTTCGGATAAGAAGCAAGAGCGGTTCTATCACATGATCAGCTCATATGCGGTGGGTATCGTTGGGTTTATCATCGCCATCAGTACGATGAACACGGCGGCGCGCTACGTGTCTCTGTAAGACGGACAAGTGTTCAAACGCGGGGATAATACGCTGAAACCGCATTGGGACAGGTTCCTCATGGCACAGTCGTATGCAGGATTTGTGGTGATGTATGCGTGGATGAATAATTCGTTCCCGCGACCACCGTCGAAGCGTGCGGTGTGTTTGTCGCTCATCAACGGGTTCTCGCAGCTGGGAAACATTGCAGGGTCGTGAGTGCATCGCTGAGGAGACAGGGCGGCACTAATGAAGTCAGATATGTCTGGCCATCGAACTGGGGACCGACGTACGGGTATTCGTACGGGATATGCATCGCATGTTCGGGTAGTGCGATTGTGATGAGCTGGGTGTTTAGAGAGCAGCTGCGGGCGTTGAACCGAGAGTCGAAGGAGGGATTTAGATACATTCTCTAGCGTTGTTCTAGTCACGTGCAAGGCTCTCTCTTGGACCTCCCCATGAACTCGCTCGCGCTGCTGTCCCGCCAACTCGACGTGCTCGTCTTCCCCCGCACTCCCCCGAACACCCCAAAACACTCGACTACTTCTCTCAAGCGCCGTGGCTCCGACGCTGGCACGCGAACGTCCTCCCACCCCGCCCGCCCTCCTCGTCCACGGCGCTCCTACTCCTCTCCCTCTGGTTTCCTGCCCATTCCTTTCCCAAACCCTGATCCAGCCATCAGATTACCTCCCCCCCTCAGATTCAGGAGCACCCTCAGACGTCTCTTCTTCGTTCGCGTCTTCGTTCTCGTCTGGAACACAATATGCGCTACATGGGCATCTTGGATACCCCGCGAATTCGACGCCAACAGGAACCAGCTCGCAATCATCCAGCTCGATCATCAGAATCTGCGTGACGCGAACAACGACGATGCCCGCACTGTTCCACCAGCAACTCCATCTCTAGATGCCCCATCCCATCCCGTATGCGATATTCATCTCCCTACTCCTCCCCCATCACCTGCTCCCGCTTCCACGTCTTCGTCAATATCACCCTCCGATCCCCACCCGCCGCCACCCGCCGAGTCCGCCAGAGAAACCACCCCTCCCTTGCCAGCCCACAAGACGCCCTTCCATCTGCCCAAGACCCTCGTGCTCGACCTGGACGAGACCCTCATACACTCGACGTCAAAGCCCATGTCCCTCTCGTCTGGCGGATTTGGTCTCCTCGGTTTTGGAAGGCGCAACAAGGGCCACACTGTCGAGGTCGTTCTCGGCGGTCGCAGTACGTTGTACCATGTCTACAAGCGTCCCTTTGTGGATTACTTTCTTCGCAAGGTATTTTTTTCTGCCGCAGGATCCCTTTCCCGCCATGTTGACTCAATCTAGGTGTCCGGGTGGTACACCCTGGTCGTGTTCACCGCATCCATGCAAGAGTACGCGGACCCCGTCATCGATTGGTTAGATGCTGGACGTGGCATCCTCGCCCGTCGTTTCTTTCGGGAGGTGCGTTGACCCACCTTGGCGTCGTCTCCCTTCTCGAACTCCCTTCTAGTCCTGTACGCTGCTCCCAAATGGTTCATATACCAAGGATCTGTCCATCATTGAGCAAGATCTCTCCCGTGTTTGCCTCGTCGACAACTCACCCATCAGTTATCGCGTCAATGAAGGTCAGTATGGCTCAACATAGACTCCAGCCTGTCGTTTAATCCAATCCTCACAGCAAATGGTATACCCTTAGAGGGATGGACCCACGATCCACACGACGAAGCTCTCCTTGATTTGCTCCCAATCCTCGATTCTTTGCGCTTTACATCTGACGTACGTAGAGTTCTGGGACTCCGTGGCTTTTCCTCATGACTACTTGATGTTTTGAATCTCTCATCACCCTTCGATTATCAAAGATCGCATAGCACTTTCAATCATTTGCATCCTCTCCTACACATTCCCCGTTGCACTCATAGTCTAGTGACCATCGTTGCATAATTTAATACTGATTATCCTGTACACTACCCACTTCGTCCCAAAGTCAGCAATGAGCACAAAGCGCGTGACGTTATTAGTTGGAGGTGATGGGATATAGGTAGTAGATGACGGAACATGCTATCCAGACACACGAACAGTCAAACAGAGTATGATACAACGTTACCGCAGGCATTACATCGCCAAAGCAGCCTGCAACTCTTTCAACTGCGCTTCCTCGTCGTCCTCCACCGCAATTGCTTTGGCTGTCGGCATAACAATGAATGGTCTGCTCGCCAGCAATGAGACTTTGACACTTACGCGCTTCCCGTGCACCCGAAGGAATGTGTACAGGAACATGTTCTGCGCCCGCCAGACGCTCATCTAATTGTGCTTGCTCGAGCTCAGCGAGTTCTTCCCTCAGCTCGGCCTAAAAAGTGTCGTGAACGCGCGTAGTTATTGTCCAAGGGGGTAAATTACCTCGTCGGTTTGATCGATTGGTGCAGATATTGCTTCCGCAACCTCGTTGGCTATTTCTCGTTGCTCTGCAATCCTCGCTATCGTGGCATCCACCTCATTCAATCCCCTGAGAAGATCATCAGTTCGAACGACAAGAGATATCGAAACCGCACCCACATGCGCCCATGAATCTGCTCCAGCACGTCGGACGCTTTCTTCATAATTTGCATTGTCTCGAGATTAAGGTTTGCCGATTCTAGAGTGTTGATCTGGGCTTCCAGCTGCAAACGTTGTCCGTTTAGTCGTTCCATCTCCGCTTCGCTCTGTTTCTTTCTGCGCAGTGCCTGGGTCGCAACTTGTCGACGCGGAGGGCACTTAGTGGGTGTAAATGTCTATTGGTGACGGCGTACCCGCTTTATTCGATACAGCATTCGCCTTTGCCTTCTTCAATTCTTCGTCTATCCTCTTCTGGAGGTGGTCCTCTTTCTTCTCTATCATCTGCAGTTGTTGCCTCAGTGACACGATAGTATCACGAGCAGCTTGTTTAGAGTCCCGCTTTCCCCCAAAGAAGGACATGAAGCTAGCCATCATGGTCTTCGGTGCGGATATGAATGAAGTAAGGATGGAGTCGATCAAAGACAAGGAAGGGTTAGTTTCGCTGCGTAGCACTGAGCCACAGGTCGTGACTGTGTTCTCGAAAAGGAAATACACCCCATCTTAAGCTTACTAGTACTTCAAGGGAGCTTGAATCGTTCGGCTTCAGGAATTATGGTATAAAGATTGCGCGTCTAGGTATGCAAAGGCACAAGCCTTTCGCCATTAAATGTGGAACGTATGTAGAGTAGTCTACCAAAATACGCGATTACTGTTCTTTCCCCTCGTCGGTTCCCCTATGGAGAGTTAGCGTCGACTATCGTCATTCACGACGCACTTACCGGTCCTCTTCATCGCTTCGGTCGTCCGATGCCCCTTGACCAGTCACAACGCGATATGCAACGCGGCATATCATTCCAAACCAGACAATTTGGAGCACCTTCGCATGACGATGAGTATGCAACAGGTAAACAAGGATACTCAACTCACTTGTAGTGAAACCAGCAACACAGAGTAGATCTTGTGTGTGAGAGAGGAAAAATAATTGCCTCTTTCTGGTGCCCACATCTCGGAGACAAGGTGTACGGAATCCACCAAAGTAGATTTGATGACAATAATGAAGAGGACGTGTCGAGTGATGAACCAAGAGACCAGGAAAACAGTAAACATCACATCGCAAAGGGTATATAGGGCGATATATCGCAGCATCTTTGCAAGCTGGCGTCCATTGAGTGAGGATCGTACATCGAGGTTCGAGGGCCACTTACAGGTAGAAAAATATCACAGCAGTCCATCAGCACCATGATAACACACCCTATGCGGGTGAAATTGTAGACATAACTTGCAACCATGAGTATAATGGTGATGATATGATGGGCCATCATTTGGACATGATCCTTCCTCCGAGCCTCGGCGTTAAGTATTAACACTTGGTGGAGGTAGAAGGCAGTCTGGGTAAGATAATAAAACTTGACGGTACCGGCCAAAGGGACGTGAGGGTAATTCAACCACAGATCGGTAGGGTGCAATACTCTAGTGGGAAGGTTATGATGCACATACTAGGACGGCGGTTAGAACTGCGTGCTGGTTTGCATCCCGTTGGTTAAAAAAAGTTACTTACGACGCCAAAAGTGAAGTTTACGGTATAGTATATGAAAGCCCAGCCTTGCTCCGCGAACCTCAGCATGCTTCTATGTATCCTGCGCGCATCTCTTTTTGACATGGTAAGAGGAGCATGTTCTCCATTCTTGTGACTAGTATGGCCATTTGGAACGGATGAACCGTTGGCAGGACTTTTGGGAGCACCGTTAACCTTGATCTTTTCGCGTTGGGACCGTTCCCAGTCACGAGTGAGCTTCCATTTGGCGAATGGTTCCATGAGGTAGATGCGTGTTATGTCGCGCAAGACTGCCATGACAGCGATACACGAGATGATGACACAGACGTCGAGGATACCGGTGGTATAATAGAGGGAATCATGGAAGGAGTCAGGATCTGCGGGTGGGGTGGTGGGGTATGACAGCGTAAAGAATGGAACGAGAAAGGATGGGAGCCATTCCGAGACCTGCAAGGTGTTCATCTGACCGCGTCGCAACAAGCCGTCAAAAATTTCATAGACCTGGAAGAAGGAACGTTGAACTCGGGTATGGTTTTGGGTTTGTTTACCCAATTACGTTTTTGGAGTAAAACACGACCAAAGCGGAACCTCTGGCTGGCACGACAAACGAGCCCACGGCGTACGAGTGTTGCACTCAGCGACGGCGACGAGCACGACGAGCTCAGCGCGCTGTGAGCTAGTAATTCTTGGGTTGAGCGCCCGTGGGAGTTACTTGCCAGATCGAGACTATTACACCCCTCCACAGAGCACCCGCCGTATTCTGGCCAGACTATTACCGACATGGCTCAGTCGCAGCCAAACACGACGCTCTACATCAACAATCTCAATGACAAGGTCAACACGGAAGAGTTGCGCTCGCAGCTTTATGCTCTCTTCACGACCCATGGAAAAATAATAGATGTGATAGCGTCCAAAAGCCCAAAAATGAGAGGACAGGCATTCCTCGTATTCACTGATCTCGCTGCCGCGACGACCGCGATGAGGGCGTGCGAAGGCATGATGTTCTATGATAAGCCTATGGTCCGTTGCATCCCTCTGTGATCGCCATGCTGAGATCACACGACTCATCCAGCGCATCAACTATGCAAAGTCAAAGTCATACGCGACATCTCGAAGAGAGGATCCAAACTTTGTCCCGCCAACGTCCACACATGCACGACCAGAAGCTGCACAGATAGGAAAGCTTACAGTGTCTTCTGTGGATAAGAGACAGAGAGACGATGACACTACCGATGATCGCCCCAGCGCGAAGCGGGAAAAATCACAAGAGGACGGTAGCGACGAAGAGGAAATGGAGATCGACGAGGACGAAGAAAACGTACAGCATCCCAAGCCACTAGGTATGCAGGACCATCAACAAGTGCAGCACGACTCACCTGTCCCTTTTCCGAAGCATCTATGCCTGCGCCTATACAACAGCCGTCTGCGCGTCTGCTGTGCACGAATTTACCCCAGGAAGTAACGGACGACGTTCTTTCTGTTCTCTTCCAACAGTACGTAATCTCTTGCCTTCCCTCTCCTCTTGTTTGACGATATTTCACAGATATCGAGGCTTCTTGTCAACCCACGTAGCTCAGTCGCCGAACCCAAATGCTGCCGGTGCCAAGGTTAAGATGGCACAAGTATTTTTCGAATCCGCCGAGCTGGCGTCGACGGCAAAAGAAGCCCTGGACAACTTTACTCTCAAAAAGGGCTGGAAAATGACCGTCGTTTACTTTTGACCGGTTTGTTGTAATGTATCTTGTTAATACGCGACATTTTCCAGTTCTGAGACGCCTGAATCGGGTAGGTTTTCCTGAAATCTGTCCGCTGGGGGCATGATGTAACTAGCTGAACTTGTAGCCGAATGTCATCACCTGTGAGCTGTGACAATTGCCACACTATGGCAATCAATCCGCGTTACAGACGTACAGTACTACTTGCTCACAAAGTCTCCTCACCTTGAGAGCTTTCCTCGTTTGAAAATGGTGGTCATCGGATTGATACCACTGGCAGACACGATGCGGGGTTGATCAAAGTCGGTGTTAGCGTTTAGCCGGCGATAACGGCACCTGCGGCACTGCCAATCTTGGGACATCCGAGTCCGAGCTGTCACTTGGCACTAGTACTACTTCGACCTCGTTTATCCTTACGATGTCTTCTTTCTTTGGTCTGTGAGTTATCGGCTACATGTCTTTCGAGGGTATGAAGCCAACACGCAGGATCGCGGCCCTTATCGCGTAGGGGAAAGACGCGAACCTTCAAACCTCGCAAGGACGTACCGGAGGGAACGAAGCAGTACCAGTTGCGCAAATACGCAGAAGCTACGCTGGTGAGGCTCACGGACCACTATGTTCTGATTCTAGCGGCGACGGTCTATCTGTCTTTCAAAGGGATCGGGCAACTTGAGGCTCGCTGTCCAACTTCCGGAGGGGGAAGATTTAAATGAATGGCTTGCTGTTCACGGTTCGTTCGACTTGAGCTGTATAGATCAGGAGAACTCATGCATTCGCGCGCTCAGCCGTCGATTTCTTCAATCACCTGAATATGTTGTACGGTACAGTAACAGAGTTCTGTACACCGCAGGAGGTACGCGTCACGTCTCTACCAGTCCGACTTGCAGCTCAGCCCCATGGGTTAGTGTCCAATTATGTCTGCGGGCCCTCGGTGAGAAACTACTATATGGTCCCCGTTCATCCCTAACTGATCTAAAGGTACGAGTACTTGTGGGAAGACGGTGTCAAGTACAAGAGGCCTACAAAGCTTCCAGCTCCAGAGTACGTCGACGCTTTGATGAATTGGGCTCAAAACATCCTGGACGACGAGAACGTCTTCCCAAATAAGATAGGTACCGATAATCGTCTCTTGCATTTCGTGATGCTCTAACCCCACGTTGAACCTCAGGCGTCCCGTTCCCCCGCAATTTCCGGGATACTGTCCGCACCATTGTTCGAAGGTTATTCCGTGTCTATGCTCATATCTACAGCAACCATTTTGATCAGATCTGTGCCCTTGGTATCGAAGGTATTCGACACTCCTCGAGTGCGTACAAGGGTATTCATGAGGTTGCTTGCAATTCTAGCGCACCTGAACACCAGCTACCGTCACTTTTTCTTGTTCATCAACGAAGTAATTTTTCCATAGCTCCAGGATACCTCCCGCTTACATCCGTCCTGCTGCTGTACAGTTCGATCTTGTAGAGAAGAAGGAACTGGCACCGTTGGACGAGCTCAATGATGCCATTCTAGCTGAGGACAAAACGCGATAATACCAGTCAGCTCGTTGTTTCGTGGAGTCACCACTGCCAACCTTTCCTTTCCTTGTCTTGGATCTTTGATCGGATCGAAACCTTGTTCTACTTCATGCGCCGCAGGTGGAATTATCGTGCTTTGTACCTATCGAGATCACATTCGTGTATGGTGCAGTACCAGTAATACAGATTCTCCTTGTGCGAATGTCCAGAAATGTGAATGCGAATATCATGGATGTTGAGTGCGTGTATGTGCATCAAATTGGAGAGGTAAAGGAAGTTGATATGCTGAGAAAATAATACTTGCAGGAAAGCACAAAGAAACGATGTTTGCAATCGCACGACTCTTGACAAAAAGTCTGAGTCTAAACATACAGGGGTATAACCACGCAGGTCAATGACTTCGACCGCGAGAAGTAAACGGCCTGTGGCTAAATCGTTCTCTAAGAAGTACTAAGCGTGAAAACATCAAGATGAGGACAAAAAAATACCTTCACCGCAGACCACTGCACAACAAGTATTTTGAGCCTTTCTTGGAGTACCCGCCGGCAAGATTCGCAGGAGAGCTGATCGCCTAACGGCGCGAGGGCCGATTCCATGGTACTTGTCGATAAATCTACCACGTCCCGAGTCAATCCAAAATTTTGTTTCATTTTACAAGTCCTTACCAGGCCGTGCATCCCAAGCGAGATAGGCGGATGCTAATGCCCATGCTCGGGTCAACTTCTTTTGTTCTGAGTAATCACAGGTTGGGGTAGGAGGATGTGGGTGAGGGGGTGGCAATAGAAGGCGCTTGAGCGCGTCGGCACGCCCAAAGTGTAGGAAAAAAAGTCGCTTCAGGTACTTGGGACCAATTCGTTCGGCCATTTCGTCTGTGAGTGAGGCAAGAGAAAACGAGAGCAAGTATGATGAAGTTGGAACAGCAAGGTCATACAAGTCATATGACGCAGCGAGGGCATAAAGCTCCAAGGGGTAGATGGGTGCAAGTGACAAAAGAACGGTGTGAAGCGGGGTAGTCGGGGCAACATGTGTTCTGAGAGAGATACCGTACGTAGTCATGGCGTTAAGTGCGGCTGCGAGTGATTCAAATGAAGGTGAATAATGGGAACAAGATACATCATAAACGGCGTGAAGTACGACGTTGAGAACGGTCGAGGATTCTGGAACAAGAACTACGTGGCCCATTGGACCAGACTTTGCTTTTGAAGAGGGTGGAAGCAGAGAGTTGAAGTTATTGTCCGATGCAGC
Organism: Boletus rubescentipes; assembly: GCA_038092775.1. Classification (NCBI taxonomy): domain Eukaryota; kingdom Fungi; phylum Basidiomycota; class Agaricomycetes; order Boletales; family Boletaceae; genus Boletus; species Boletus rubescentipes. Next base: position 61,453 of record JBBPRA010000024.1, read on the forward strand.
AAGGAGGACATGATTGTGCACATAGAAGAATACTGAGTCGGATGAAAGAAGGACAAGATCAGGTGGGAGAGCATGATTCCGAGCCCCAGGGAAAAAAGTGGTCGACACTGAAACTAACGCATTTTCGTCTGGAGGGGAATCCACCGGGGAGGCGTTGAACGATCCCTAGCGAGAATGGCAGGTCATATGCCGGATCACTCGGAAATGAAGACCGCGTACTGGTGGAGTGGGCACCTGAGTCACCGCTGCGCCCATTGGTGCCTCGAATTTACCGGACACTGGTTTTTCGGGCGCGGGCATCTCGAGGTCAAGTGGTTCGGAGACGAACTGGAGCACAAAGTCCCAGTCTGCGTTCTCGACGGGATCGGACATAAAACCTGGTTTGAGAGGGAAAGAGAGGGTGCTGAAGAGATAGATATTAGGGTTACAGGCTGAAAACTTGGGAAACTGCGGCGAGATAAAGAACGAGGACGGGAAACAGGGGGGAAGATCCAGAATGCCCTGAATGTCACTGAGACTCGCGGGGTTTAAATTCCGAAGCGGAGTCAGTCCACATTCACGGCACGCAATGCCGGCCTGCCTTGCAGCTTTTAGCGTGGACTATTTCCGGTGGCCTCGGTTTCAAAAAGTCGAGTTTGCATGACGACGAATTTTGGTCGCCCATCCGTCGACTGCTTCGTACATTGTCATACAAGGCTGTTTCTACCTTCAAGTAGTGTCGCCGTTCAGTTCCCCAGTGCTGGAAAAATGTCTCACCATTATTTGCTTCCATAAAGTCCCTTCCCTTCCCGACCCACTCCACCTTCACACTTCATCCCTCGACTTGTCGCCTTTTCTGACGTTTGATCTTGTAAATTTCCTCCCGTTGCCCAAAGTTGGAGTCATGTAGTTCCTGAACAAGATTTAGCATCCTACAACTCACAAACTGGTAGAACTACCATATTTGCAAGTCGCTTGGCGGTTGAGACAGCATTTAGTTTATCCAATACTCTATCTTCTGGCAGTGTCAACGTGGTGAGTTTGACGCCTAGATGAGACTGTCAACTCGTGGCTTTCGACAACATGTGAGGACATACCGATGCGATCCTCTATCCTCAATATCCGTTGCTCGTCCTTTTCAGTCACAAAGCTGATCGCAACACCTCCCTTTCCAGCGCGAGCCGTTCGTCCGACGCGGTGAGTATATTCTTCTGGCTCGTTCGGGAGGTCCCAATTGATGACAATCGCTACATCTTCAATATCCAAGCCACGCGCACCAACGTCTGTTGACACTAGAACCGGAACAACGGCCGAGCGAAACAACGATAATGATGCTAGGCGTTCGCGCTGCGTAAGGCGAGAGTGTAGTGCTGTACTCCGAATGGAGAGCGTTCTCAACAAACTCGTGAGGTAAGCGGCAGTGCGAGGTTTCGTGCAGAATATTATTGTAGGGGGAGGCTGGGTTATGTCTTCCTCTTCCTCTGAGCTTTTTCTGGAAGATTTTGACTTGGACTTGCCAGCTTTTGTCTTCCCGGAACTTTTCGCAGGCGTTGGGGGCGTTCGGCGGAGTGATAATGTGTCTTCGGGGGGATTGCAGAGAAGGTAAAATAGGTAACCTTCTCGTACATGGGACGGAACAAGAACATAGCACTGTTTCAGGCTTGCAACTGTCTCGACTCTGGGGAGAAGTGAGATGAGGACTCATGGGTACCAGTGTTAAAACTCACGTCGATCCTGTACGGTGAAAGAATGGTTTCATTTTACCTCGTTTTGGAGGCATCGAAGCCACAGATTCAACGGATGGTGTTAGTGTGGCCGTAAAGAGACACGTTTGCCTATCGGTGGGTAGGATACTGAACAAATATGATAGCTCCGGAGTAAACGTGGGTGTCAATAGACGGTCCGCTTCGTCGAGGATCTATTTGGCCCTCTGCATCATGATACCTGCAACGGAAAACGAAAAGTGACTAACCAAAAACTTTATTCTGGAAAGGTCCCAGTCACCACTGCTGCTTTTAAGGTGGTCAACGATACGGCCAGGTGTGGCAACCACTACATGGGGGCGACCATCAAGTTCAAGGGCCTGAGTCATCATGTCCATGCCCCCAACAATGACCGATGTGCGAATGCTTAGCGGGGCACCAAGTACAGCAAATTGTTCCGATATCTGAAATGCTAGTTCGCTAACAGGATGAACGTCAGTGTCCAAAACCGCGTAGAGAAGCAAGTTCTTCTTACCGCGTTGGAGTGAGAACAAGAGCGAAGATTCCGTACGGGTCAACAGACAATTTTTGAAGGATAGGGATAGCAAATGCAATGGTTTTTCCTGAGCCCGTCTTGGCATGACCGATGCAGTCTCTTCCTATAAGAAATCGGCGTTAACGGAATGTTCAGGAGCATTCTGACCATCAGTCCACACCTGCCAGAATGGGTGGTATACAGGCGGCTTGAACTTCAGTGGGAGTGTGGATGGACATGCGATGAAGGGCAGCTTCCAACGCGGGTGAAATTCCTATATCATTGAAGGACCGAGCCGAACGCTTTGGCGTTTCAGCGGCCGGTCTTGGGGTACGTGTGGAGAGCGAACTCGCGCGAGCCAGCTTGAGACGTCCGCTGTCCTCGATGGCTCCCCTCAACTCCCAGTGGTCACTCCCTTCCTCGTCTTCGTCGGCCTGACCCAGAAAAGACTCATCGCCGTCCTGAGGGTCTTCTTCTTGGTCTGTTAGGTCGTCTCCCGGGTATTCAGAGGAACCAGACCCGGATTCGTCATGAAGCCCAATGAAGTAACCAGAATCGACAGATGTAGAGGCAGAGAGACGGATCTTCTTTAAGGGAGGTCCTTCTTGTAACCTGAGGAGGTCATCGGTGGTCAGTCCTTCATGTTTTTGCCCCGCCATCGAGCTAGTCGGGTAATACGATCAAGTACTGTATTTGCTCGCGATGTCACGCGTCATGTCACATGTATGTAGAAAGTTGTTGCAAGTCCTGCTACACGGGTCGGTGTATGGTGTTACATACTAGGACATGAAATGAATAACCTCTATAAATACAATACCCTCTATTTGAGTTGGTCACTATGCCAAGGATACAAGGGGAACGATGACTGATTAAAATGAGCGAGATCGTCCATGAAATTGAAATCGCTCAACAATGAATGACAATCCGCCAAATGGTGCCCTGCGGGGGGAAATATGCTTGGCGTCAGGAAGACTTGAGGATCGCTCAAAGGGTTAGGAAGGTGTTCAAGAAGGGGACGAGGCACGTAAGATGCAAGGTCAGCCTCGTATTGTTGGAGTGTGGGATATGGTTCTCGGGAGGAACCAATCTCACTTGGTGTCTGCAAAGGTCTTGGTGTTCAGTCGATCGTCTTTGAAGAAGGAAGATACCTACAGTCTCCAGATCTCGAATTATATGAGGCAGACTCCACTGCGGTGTTTTGGAACCCGGCGAGTCTGGTGGGCAGCCAAGTTCGCCTTTCTGGATTATTGGGTTATCGGAATTGGCAAAAGGTGAGTCTTGCCCGCTGAAATGTGTATGTGAGGCAAATGGAGGTAACAGATGCGGCAGTGAAATCGGGGAGAGCGAAGCGGTCGTAGATAAAGGGGACTCGGAAGCAGGGGTCGGAGAAATAAGACTGGCTTGGGATTTGGGGGAGGACATTTTTGAATCGTGGAGAGCGGCGAACATGCCCTCGCAGTAAGGCGTTTGTGTCCGCGTTCGACGTGTCCTGGGTCGGCTGGAAGAACGACCAGTGTTGGTAGCACACCCTCTCCTTTTATCCTTCGCCGCAAGTCTGTTGGTATCCTTGCGGAATGGCCTGGCCACGTGGAAAGGGTATTTGGCGCGGTGCTCTGCACGAATAACTGCTGCTTTACTAAACCAAACAGCCTTTTCGGCCTCCGGGAGCATATTCCAGCATTGACCAGCAATGCGACTGAGGTTCTGTTGACGCTTCTCGACTTGCGGAGGTACCGCTTGTTTCTTGATAAAATCAGAACGATACAGCATGAATGCGTTTGCGGGTCGAGGGATACGCTTAGGTGCGTCATGTTTCCCGGGAGATTGTTGTTCAGAAATAAAGGAGTGGCACTCGGGGACGAAGGTGATCTGTGAAATTGTGGGCATAGCGAAAAAGCTCTACAACGGCTCGGATGGACGATGGACTAGCGTCGTCTAGGTGGAATGGAAGGGTGACGAAGATGTTTATCCGAACAAGGCTCTCGTCCTGGAAGAAGGTACAGTCTACAGAAGGAGCAAACACAAGTCAGGGGTCGTCCACGGAACTAAGAGTATGTTGCGAACCGATAGATATCGCTCGCAGAGCGATAAAATCAGGTCGTTCGTAAGCGTCCAAGCAGAGGATGCGACGAGGTGTGAAGAATGAACCGTTGGATATAGTTGGGGAACTCTTTATAGGCCATTGAAAGATGAAAGGCGCGTTACACAGCGTAGACAGGGACCAGCATGCCCAGATGGCATGAACGCTCATCCGAAAGGTATGGTCCACGTGACCAGAACAGAGCAAGCTCGGAAGCTTGCGGCGACACGTTGCAGTTGTAGACCCGACGTTTTGCGTTCCGCGCTCGCGAACGAATAAAGGATGGATGGCTTTCAGAGCCCGGGTACCAGAAAGCTTATTGTGTTCATTGCGTCTCTGACCATGATTGCAGAAGAATTGGGACTGTCGCAAGGCTGCGATAACGATTATGATCAGTACTGTGGACATCCACTATGAACCCAGGAGAGGGAATGTATAAAAATATGTTGAGGCTGATTGCGAGATGAGACAGCGTGTTTGCTAGATTGTAAAGGATGCCAAGGGCAGTTACGCCGATAACTCAGTGCAGCTCGCGTGATCGAAATCGTGGCGACAAACTCTGCGCGGGGTTGACTTTGGTACTGCCAAGAAATGCCATCTTACAGGCAAGTAGTGCCTTTCGCCTGACTGTTGAATATAAAAATGTATATTTACTGGAAATGTGGCGTGGATAGAGGATGAGTGTCATTATTTTCTGCGAATGTCAATGGGATTAATGATCAACAGCAAGTATAACAGGGAGACGTACGTAAATATCTATAGCGAACTTGAGATGATCCAACATGTTTCGCTGGCAGCCTTTTTCACGCGATTCATGATTGCTAACCCCTCATTTTCCTCGGGAACTTCTTCTATGAGAATGAGGTCAACACCCTCCTGCTCGAGGGTCAATAATCCATCAAAAAGGCGTTGAGCGATGAGCGTGAGCTCTGAGAGGGATCCCAGGGTATAGCGATGCCACTGAATCACTGGATCTTCAAGAAGCGTCTTGGCCAAAACAGACTCTGAGGGGGCGAGCAAGCCGACTTTTGGAGGGGGGGTTGTGATCGTGGAGGTTTTGAGAGATGCGAGCAAAGCGGACGGAGAGACGGGGTTTGCTCCAGCGGGTGGATGAGAGGTTGCTCGTAGGAGGGTTACGGGAACGGAGGGTGAATAGTGACGATATTTCATGCCTGGTGTGGTGGGGGCTTGCTCGATAGCGTCGTCGACAAAGTCACGATGATGGACGAGAACTCTGGGTATCGAGTGACCAGGGCGGGCAAGGTTGAGTGCCTCTTCTATCTGCTCTACTGTGATACCTCCTGGTCTAAGAATGCGAATATTGCCATCCGGATGCAGGCCATCTAGGACGGTGCTCTCGAGGCCGACATCGCACGGCCCGCCATCTAAGATAAGTCCGATCTTGGCGTTGAGATCGCGGAAAACGTGTTCGGCACGGGTAGGGCTTGGTTTGCCTGATGAGTTGGCACTTGGCGCAGCCAGGGGGGCGTTGGCAAGGGCGATGAGCGCGCGCGCGACTGGATGGGAGGGCATCCTGACAGCGACGGTGGGGTGATTTGCGGTGATGATGCTGGGTACCTTGGCTGGGTCTGACGGAAAGAGGAGCGTGAGCGGGCCAGGCCAGAAAGCGTTGATGAGTATCTGATAAGAAGGGGGGATGGTGAAGTCGGGCGGGAGGAGGGAGTGAAGCATTGACTGTGAGGAGACATGGACGATGAGGGGGTTGTCGACGGGACGGCCCTTTGTGGAGAATATGCGAGAGACGGCGTCGGTGTTGAGGGCGAGGGCGGCGAGACCGTATACGGTTTCTGTTGGGAATGCGACGGGGTGGAGGTCGTGTAGATGGCGGGAAGCGACGCGGAGAGATGCGAGGGTGTGCTGTGAAGTGATGCGTGGACGGTCGTCGTTGTCGTCAAATGAGATGGCGGTTGAATCGCATTTCAAGACCTGGGTAGACGACGACGAGGACATGGTAGATGCGAACAAATAATGTCTAGTCTACCTTGGGCATGTTCAGTCCCACCCTCCGCGCAGTCGCCTCTATCCGTTCCTCCCCGGTCAGGTCAACGAGCGGGTTGTATCTCTCCAGCAGCGTCTGCGTGCAATGTCAGCCATCGTTCGAGTCGCTCAACCACCATGTACCTTGTACTCCCTCTGCGAGCGCATAAACGTCACCATGTTCTCCACGTCGCGTGCGCTGTGTCGTTCGAACACGCTCCGAAAGTTGGCCGAGATCTCCTTGTTCCTCTGCGTTCGTGGCGAGATGCTCTGAAAAAAAGCTAAAGTCAGATCACATCGCACCCAGCGAGGCCACTGTGTTCACCGCTCTGGCGACTTCTCTCACCACGCTGCGGTACAGTCGGGCAGCCATGTCAAAGCAAATGTCAAAGCCGTGGGACCGTGTATAGTCCACACTGTCTGCCATTGTTCTTCCACCTCGTCCATTCCAGGCTCTCATGTTCAAAGCGCATTCCGACGTGGATCCGTCCCGTCTACTTCAAAAGGCCCGCTCGAGTGCCTAAAAATCACCACCCTGCCCGTATGGCCAACTACCGCGCTCCAAGCTCGTCCCTCGCTTCCACCGCTTCCGCCCCCACCGAGAACGGCCATGCACAGGTGCGTCGTTCTGCGATAACACACCCATCCAGTAGACTCAAGTCGTGCAGGCCACAACGTCCAAGAAACCCGTCACATCACGCCGTGCTCGCGCTCACAAACTAGACAAGGCAAAGGCTGCTGTCAAACACGCTGCAAAACGAGTTCACAAAACCAAACAACTGGTTGAACCCTGCGTCGCCTATGTGGGAAATGTACGTTGCCGTGATCTAGAGCTTCTCCCTCAATAATCCCCCTTCAAGATCGGCCCTGACGTGGACGAGCGCGCGTTGATAGCCCATTTCAGCTCCTACGGCAAGGTCCTGTCGACCAGGATTCACTGCTGCGGTGGAGTCGCTATGACAGTTAAACCTCCCCCTGCCAGTTACCACCAGAACATGCGAGTTCGCCAGTATGCCATCGTCCTGTTTGAATCAAAATCAGCGAGGTATAGGGCTTGCAAGCAAGAAAACACCATCAACGGACGCAATCTCATCGTACGGTGGCTGGTTCGCGTCCAATTCCAGGGCTAAATTCTGCATTCAGGTTTCTGTGACCGTATCCGATCTCCCTGAGGTCCAGGAAAAGATTGTCAAGCGGCTGGATGATTACCGGTCAAGGTTGGAACCACCTGATCTGCGTCGTGCTCAAAAGAGCGCGCTCAAGTACGAGGTTTCTTACTCTACCAGACTTGGTACTAACTTGGTGTCAGATCACTCAAGCTTGAACCCACGGTCCTCCTCGACCCCAGGCATAACAAGGAGCGAAAGTTGCGCAAGCGGTTTCAGTGTTTTGGTTACAGTTTGCAAGAGGGTATCATGTAACGGAGTATATGTTTTTCCTTGTCCGTAGATGTTTATGTTGTATGCCATATGTTACACAGTGCCACATTTCGCACATTGTGAGCCGGCTAACCGAGTTTGGCCCTATAAGTTGTTTGGCGACACCCCACCCTGTCTGGGCGCGTGTTCACCGAGCCTGTCAGACTATTCGCCAGCTCACCGTCCGTCATCCTCCACAGTGTCTGCATGGAATTCGCCTGATCATACAGGTATGATTAGATCTACTACACAGATACCTCCTGCTAACTCAACCTCGGTCCGACTCTATCGCCAGTCTTTGCCCACTTTGCATCTTGTCGCACAATGGCGAAAACCGCAGCTCTGAATCCGGCCTCGACGCCCTTCTTCCCCGGCGGCATGCGTGTTGCTGACGACGATGGCCGGTCAAATGGGTTCGCTCTCGCAGTTCCCACACTCCGAGAGCAGGATCGGACCGTCTCTGGGCTTTCCACTTCTCCTGTCGAACATAGGTCCGTACGCTCCTCTCCAAGCCCTGCTCGGGACCGGGAACGCCAACCCGACATGCGCTTTCTACCCTCGCCAACCCCTCCCGATGTCTCATCAGCCTCGCATCAACTGGAACCGGATAGACCATTCAATCTTGCTCGTACTCGAGAGATGAGCGTCATCGGCGGCTTAGAGGCTTTGCCAGAAGCCGATGATACACACGGATCAGTCACTACGGACGAAGGAATCCCAACACCAGCGGATTCCCCATTTTTCTCTCCACATATCCAGCAGTCCAGGGGTCATGTCAGTACGCCTCCCGTTAGCATCATGAGCAATTCGTCTCGTCCATCGTCCTCCTTCAATACCAATGGTCCTTTCGTGTCTTCGTCTCCCGTCTCATCTCTGGATTCCGGCAGTCAAGACTTCTCGCAGAACCTCGATGCTCAGCTCAAAACATCGCCCCTCATTCAAGATATCATCGACCGTCTCTTGCGATGCGAGTTCACGGCTCAGGAAGTTCAACGGGAACTCCGCGATGTTCATCGCAAAGTGGACTTCCTTGTCGAGCGTTCATTCAACAATGTGCCGCAGGTTACCAGCTCACAGCCAGAGTTCAAGGATCCCTTCGCACCTCCTGGCGGGCAGTCAGCTGCTTCCTTGACTATACCAAGAGCATCTTTCAGTGCAGCCATCGCCCCAAACCAGTCCCCACCACCCGACGATATATCTCAGATATCACAGCGCCTAAATACCCTAACTACATCCGTCGGTCAACTTCTCGCGTTGCAGACGCAACAACACCTTCAGGGTGCGACTGCCGTTGGTCGACTTACCCCTCATACACCGGATCTTCCACCGAATCAACCGTTTGGCGCCAACATCAGTCCCAATCCTGCGTTGCTGGGTCACGGGCTCCCTAATCGACCTGAACTGAGAGTTCCTCCTCGTGCCCCGAACCCTCCAACGCGAACTTGGTCTGCCGGAAACCTCGATTTACCGATGAGGGTGGACAATGTTCCAACCCTCGGACGTAGTGACCCCGTGCGCGACAAACGCCGATCCGTCACCGGAGGGTTGATGCGCCGGGAATCAGTTGGTGTGAGCGTGCTTTTTTCAGTACCACACGCACTCCTAACCTGTGACCGACAGATCATCGATGGACAAGGCAGTGACTGGGCAGGCAGTTCTCCTCGCGACAATGGTCCCGTGGTCTCTAAGTGGGAGCAGTTGAACCTCGCACCTGACTTGCTTCGCTCCTTGAGTAAATTTGGGTGATTCGGTCTCTCACGCAATTGGTTCACCCAGGACTCATGCAGTTGTTAGTGTTGGTCCACCCAATAAGATTCAGCAGCGTGCCCTTCCTTTCCTTCTCCGAGGTTCCGACATCATCGCACAAGCTCCTCCGACTCAAGAGCGCATCGCCGCATATGTCATACCTGCCATTCAGGTTGCTGTGGTCAATACGACGGGCAGGCCCCCTAACAGGGGCCCACTCGCTGTAATGATATCCACCACGGTAGATCAAGCAACACAAGCTCAACGCATGATCCGGGATTTGGGAGGGCCCATTGGCATCCGATCAGCATTAGGAGTGGGCATGTCAACAAATGCGAACGACCTCGCGCAAGAGTTACGCCTTCTCCAACAGAACATGCCACACGTTATCTGTGGGACGCCACAAAAACTGCATGCATTGTTTACTTCCCCAGGAGGCCTTATTGGTTCAGAAGTCCGCTTCTTGGTGCTCGACGAAGTCGACCAGCTAATTGCTCGAAATTTGCATGAATTCGTTTTCAACATTGTCAAACTTCTCCCTCCCCCTAGATCCCGTCCTGCGGGTTCCGGCACTCCAACGCCAAATTCTGGTAGTTCGGGTCAATCCCCATTCGCCTCTTTTGATACCAACAACCCTGCACGGAGATACTCCACTATTCCGCCATCGCCACCCAACGACTTGGCTGGCAACCAAACGGCAATTGAGCGTCAAACCGCCCTATTTTCGAATACGGTACCCCAGGATGTTTTGAACCTTGCGACGGCCATCCAGCTCAGGGAGCCCGTTAGGGTCCTGGTACGCCGCGACGGAAACGTCACAAGCACCGAGACCAATCAAGGTTCCCGCGGTTTACGACAGTTTTACTTGTACCTCGCTTTCACGGCTGGGGGTCGCGCGGATGCCGCGAATGTCGGTGCACAAGGCAGTGGCCATGGAATCATCGGCTCAGGTAGAGGGGCTTCAAGTGTAGAAACTGCCCAAGCCCGAGAGTGGAAGTTGGATGCATTGGCCGACATCTTTGATGACGTTGAAGTCAACCAAGCGATCGTTCATGTCGGCGGGATGAATGCCTTGGATTCCGTCGTATACAAACTCGCAAGTCGTGGATTGGAAGCAGTCCCGCTGGTGAGTCTACCAACTTGGTGTTGCCATCGCGCTGACCAATTTCTTTAGCATGGAGAAATGAATGCTGGAACAAAATTAGCAGCGCTGAACAAGTTCAGAAGTTCTGCTTCGGTCATGATGAGGCAGCCTGTGACCAAGGTGTTGGTTGTCAATGACGTTCAAGTCAAAATACCAGAGATATCCCACGTGCCTCTGATCATCAACTATGGTATACCAATTTATCGTCGATTCTCAGCTGTGCTAAAGACGTTGTAGATCTACCCAAAGCAGTGGAAGAATATGCTCATCGGTAAGCACCACTATATCCTTGTCTTTCGTTTCTCACGTCAGCGTTTTTGAAAGCGTTGCTCCCGCCATCGCGTCAAGTTACGCACGCGCCGGTGTTGTCATAAATTTCGTGACTGCGACTGGCGGTGACGTTGAGATGCTGCGCTCTATTGAATGTTTCTACAAGTAAGGATTCAACAAGTTTGTTTTCAAGTCCTCGGCTGACGGCGCATCGTTTTTCAGGATAAAATGCGTACGTTCTTTCTTGCCTTTTTCATTTTGGACAAGCACTGACCAGTGTTTACAGCCTGAAGTTCCGATGAGTCTTCGGGATATTGTTTAAATTTCACGTCTTCCCATGTTCATGTATCCCTACGTGCAGAGGCCGCTTGCTGAAGTTACTGGCCTTGGTTTTGCTTATTCACACCATCAGTTACCAGCTATATCAACATATACAGGCAACCCTCCCGTCACCGATCCGTTTTATACCCGTATATCCGGCACCCCCAGACCATCAAACCATACGAATGAAACTGTTTCCGTACTAAACCGGTTGCTCTCTTATCGCCAGACCCTTCCCACTCCTTACCACTGTATAGCAGAAATTTCCTCGTTCACTATGATTGTGTTTCCTTGCGTATACCGTGTACATGATGTCTTTCTGTTGTTTTACGGATACATACTTTATACATCAACTTGGACCATCAGTATCTTGAGTACACCATCTTCGCTGCAGGACGCAAGACGTTTTTCAGTTGGTTCATCGGTAGATTGCCATGCCACTCTATGAATCTGATCGACATGGGCGACACTGCCATCAAAGGTGAGTCCCTGATGAAGAACGGCTTAGGAAAAACAGCATACCCAACAGGAATTGAACTCGTAACCTCCCATTTTCCCGGGGTGGCAATTAGGTTACAGTAGATGAAAATCTCCCCTGTTTCCAAGCCAACAGCGAGCAATCGCCTGATTGTCATCAGATCCATCACGTTATCAAAGGAAGAAATCCACCTTACCTCGTGGCGTCCAGCGAACAAAAAGCGACCGCGGTCGCTGCCTCTGTGAATTTTAACGTGGCGAGCGTCGGCCAGGGGTCCGAACTGGCGCTCGGAGACCAGATTTTTACCTGGCGCGACCTCGATGAGCACGTAACACCACGTTAGCACACGGAGAAACGCATACCGTCTTGTCCCGTGAAGCGGTGGCGAATATGTCTCCTTCGTGGCTCCATGCACAGTCCCATATGATTCGTGCATGGGACTTGTCTGCGGCGACCGGGATATATCCTGTAGAAGACGGATCGCGCAGGTAGTTCAGGTAATCCGGGGTGGTCACGTACCATCGTCGCGCTTCTCAAAGGCTCGCCACGTGCGATCACGGCTGACAGTGACAATGTAACGGTCGTCCGGGCTGAACGCGATACGTGTGACCGTAAGCGAGTGTCCTTCCAACGGCGAACCAAAGGGCTGGTAGGTGGACGTCGAGTATACGCGAACGACCGCGTGTTGCGCAGAAGTAGCCTTGCAAGCGGTAGCCAGCAAATCATGAGAGTGGGATGATGCGATGGTTATCGACTAATCGGAAAGGGTTTTCAATACTTCCGCTTCGAAGAGATAGATCCACCGTCACCTCATAACCATGACCAAAGACTTTTTCAACTTCCGGCCACAGCGTTGTAGCCGCAAGTTCACCTTCAAAGGGGCGCCGATCTGGTCGTGATGAATCCAGCGGAGCCGGTGCTGCCGAAAGCGCAATGTAAAAATGATGGCAAAGTGAGCAGGAGCAAAGCGGACCTTCGCTAACCGCCTTGTTTGACAGTCCCAGTGGAGGCACATGGGCTGCAATCGGCCGTTCTTCCTAACAAATGTCATCAACGTCCTTGCAACCTGCGGTTTTTCTGGGATCCTTACAGTACTTTCCACTACGCCGCGAACGCCCAACTCCTTGACGGTTACTACAAACCCTCGAGGAGCCTCGAAGACACGGGTGACTTTTTCGTCGGCCACGCTTGCGAACGTCCACGGACCAAGCCAAGTCGCACCTACAAGGTCATATCCATGTACTTGCGGACGCGCCAGTTCATGCCACACTTTTGATGAGCACGAGGTGGAGGACGAAGGAACGGCGCCATAAACACGTGTCGTCTGATCCAGCCTGACCCGCTTAGCCAGACATGCAGATGATGTTACCAAACTCGACTTACCCAACCGAGATGATGTAGTCTCCAGCAGGACTCCAATCAAGGTCCTTTACCGGCCCGCTGTGCCCACTGATAGCACCCACTTCTCTCCACTGCGCAGCATCCGGGTCGCCTCCTGTTGCTTGCACAGAACGCCAGCGTCTCCAGCCCCCGTTCCAACCCCAAGCTATAACCTCATCACCTTGCGCGGTTCTTGCCCAAAGTCCGCCGACGAACCCTCCGAGGCGTTGTCCACCGACATCACCGAACCGTTGTCGGTTGATCCATATTGAACCGGCCGTGGTATGGCGAGATGACGCAGAAAGCAAGATTTGGCTTGGAGACCATAAAATCAGAGAAGAGTCTGTGGAACTTGACAAAAGGGTTTGCAGTGACGAAGCGCCTGGTAGAGCAGACGGTGCCCATGCCAGCGATGTCACTCCTGCTTCGTGTCCAACAAGCAGTGCATCAAAGGTTACGGCATATTGCTGGGCTCTTTTCGACGTTTGGTCACATGATCATGAGCAAGGGGAAAAGCGCACCCAAGATCCTTGGATTTCACTGTTAAAATATGACGTTTGAGCGAGATTTGTCTTCCGCCTTCCTCACCCTCCGTAGGATCCGCGAGTGAGGCTTCAAAGGCATCGAGTAGATCATCACTGAGTGCACTCGTACCTCCGTTCGCGCCGCTCTGATTCTTTGTTACTTGCGGACTCTCCAGAGCAGCGATGTTCCACAATCTAATCGTCCCATCCTGAGAGCCGGAAGCAAGGACGAGTTGATCGTTGGAAGGGGTCGGCGAACAGAATGCCAGGGCTCGTACCCAGTCTTCATGACCCGGAAGCGCGGCAGAACGAACAAACTATGCACGTCAATGCTAAAGAAAATCGGATCAACAACAAGAGATGGAGACGCACGTTGCTCTCCGAACGTGTCCAGATATGCACGTTCCTGTCTGTCCCAGCGATGGCGAGGATGGTAGCTATCAAGAAGCAGTGGGCGACTTTCGGAGCTTCGAATTCCAAACCAACACCAACCTTGGGAACGAGGAAGCGTTGTCAGCGCGAGTGCGAGCGGGTACTTTCCCTGAAGGGAAATGACCTGAGCCATCTCGACCTTGACTATGAATTCAGTCAGGACCCTCGAGTGGGTAGAAACGACGCGTCTGCGCACCAGTCTCTTGTTCATCGATGATAGTCCATATCTTGACAGCAGAATCAGAGCTACCAGTCGCTAGGAGACCTCCCGAGGCAGAAAGAGCAGAGATGGGTTGAGAATGGGCATGTACGGTGGTCGTATTGTTCCACTGGCGTGGTGTCAGAGAGAGGATAGAGGCCAGCGAGGGTGAGTATACCTTGCCCAACTTTTTCCAGAACCGAATGTACCCTTTATCGTCTGCGCTCGCGAGCAAGTCATTGCGTAGAAATCGCACGCAGGTGACCAAGCCCTGGTGACCTGCTAGAGTTTCGTAGATTCCCTTGCCACTTTGGTCCTAGAGGGTCGCATGTCAGTTGACACAAGGCAAACGAAGGACTGGTCGACTCGCATCGACATTCCAGAGCGCTACGAGGCGACCTGATCCAAATGCTACGAGGGTACAGTCGGGCGACACATGGGCGGCATGGTTGAAACGATTGGCAGACGCGGCAATGTACTCGGTCGATACTTGCACCATCCTGATGGTGTTGGTCATTAATCTTATCAGTCACGTGGTTTCATTCTGCTCATATCCTACAAACTACACGATGATGATTATCGTCACGTCAAGGTATCTGAAGCCCAGCCTGCACCGCAGGCCTCGCGACAAGGCGCTCCACCCAGGCCTACGTGCAGTTAAGAATCGCTCCTGGCTCGTGATCATGCGGGATGCTTACCTTGGTGTTGGGGAAGGCGTCGAGGGTCTCCATCCCGACACGCTGGTGGAGACGGACCCTAATGACAATGCATGAGACGATGACCAGCAATGTCGACGGGCAACCTACCAGGGTACAACATTGAGGTCCGCAATGCTCACCTTGCCCTTTCCGGGGCCAGCGAGGTACTCGCGACCCTCGAGGCGGATGTTGAGTACATTGTAAAGACGGGCGGTCTCGTCGGAATAGCCTGCAAGACTGTCAGCAACGATGGTGTCAGAATGATGCCATCACGCACGTTTCTTCCCGTAGGGGATGTCTTCTGGGGCATAGTTCCTAAAGTGGTGTGCTGATGACAGAGGTGAGTAAGCCAGACCTATATGTAGCCGAGGAAAGGGGTCACACCCTGGCCTTGCATGGGACCAACTCCGCCGTGCTACGGGACACAGGTGACGAGCAGGACCATGGTTAGCACAAAGTAACTTACGGCAAAGAAGATCCACTGGAGCATGACGCTTTCGTCGTCACTTCCGGCGGGGAAAGAAAAGATACCCTGGGTATCGTACTTGCGGACGAGATAGAGGAGAATAGCAGCGCTTTCAAACACACTGAAGGCCTCTGGTTTGTGCTCGCGATCGACGAGGACGGGGATGCGACCGTTGGGGTTGAGATCGATAAACCACTGTTCCTTTTGACGATTGCTGGAGAGCTCGATCTTTTCGACGCTGTGGGGGCTCGGTGGGGTGCTGCAGGAGCGAGATGGCAGCACTTACTCGTAATCTATGACATTGCCATAGACGGCCCTGAGCTCTTCGAGTAAGATGGACACCTTGTGTCCGTTGGGGGTGGGTGCAGTGTAGAGCAAGAGGGGTTTAGACATGGCAGACTGGCTAACTCACGATGGGACGACAGGATTTATAAAAGGCTGGCTCGGTCATGTGTCCGAGGTGCTTGCTAATGTCTCAGTCAGCAGTTCTCCCCAACTGCCCGTCTTTCCCGTCCATGCCCACCATATTGCCCCGGAATCTCTTTCGCATGTCCAGCTGGTAGTTCTCGTTTTAGTTGTCGTCGCTGTGTGGAAGAGAGTCCACGCACCATGTTTCGTTTGCATTCGTACGTAGCCTTGCGCAAGTTTTGACAAGCCTCGGGGAGCTCGTCGGTGTGATGTTTGAGACATTCCGACGGCAATCGTCCGCGCTTTTGGACGCAGTCAGACTCGAGAAGGCACGCTTTCAATGCCCCGAGCAGCGCTGAACACGAAGACGACATGGTGTGAATATTGACAGCTGTTGTATTCACTCCGCCATGCCGTTGTTGGCCCCCATCCCCCGTCGCGCCGTCCTCGCCGTCTCTGGCAGCGACGCGACCCAATTCCTCAATGGCTTGCTCGCAACCGGCCTCCATGGCAACCCGTCCTACAGCGCGTTTCTGCACGCTCAGGTGACTATCGTCGTCGTCGCCGACTCGTTCCTACTAAGTGCTCTCACAGGGCCGCGTCCTCCACGACGTCTTCCTCTTCACCTCCCCTGCGTCCCCTTCTCCCACCTATCTCATCGACCACGACCCTTTTCCATCCGAATCTCCGCCCCTCCTCTCCTTGCTCAAACGATTCGTCCTTCGTGCCAAGGTCCGCATTCGCGACGTGACACCCGAATGGGACGTATGGGCCGCATGGGGCGAACATTCCCAACCCCAACAGAGATCCTGGCATTGGGCAGCAAGCGGCGCCATCGAGCCCGTCTGGCGCGACTCGCCATGGGGTACCGAGCACGGCGTTATTCTCGACCGTCGTGCACCTGGTATGGGTCGCCGACTGCTCGTCCGCAAAGGAGACACACGTCCGTAGCATCACTCGACACCCCTTGTCTCCTGCTCACACCAGCACAGCTCAAGAAGCCTCGACCCATGACGTAGTGCCATCGGACGCATACATCCTGCATCGGATCATGCATGGCGTGCCCGAAGGTAGCGCTGACATTCAGCCTATGCACGCGTTTCCCATCGAGTCGAACCTCGATGTCATGGGTGGACGTGCGTGGCCTCTTTCTCGGCTCCACATTGACGCTGATACACGACTCGTCTTGCAGTCGACTTTCGCAAGGGGTGTTATGTGGGACAAGAGCTCACTGTACGGACCTATCACACCGGCGTCATACGCAAACGAATTCTCCCCGTCGCCTTGTCCACGACGTCAGCGACGGCGAGTCCACCATTACACCTTGCTATTAAACCTTCGGTGATCCCCTCTCCCGACGTCCGAACACCCCGCCTTCGCGGAACATCCACCCTCCTCACTTCAATTGCCACGCCATCCGGGAGCCCTGGCACTGCTGTCGGTCTCGCTCTCCTCCGTTTAGAACACCTGCGTCCAGACGTTGCCCTGTTGACAGACGAAGCAGACGGAGCAAGGTGGAAAGTGGAGCCTTGGTGGCCTGACTGGTGGCCCAAGCAGCCGTCGAGCGACACAGCAGTAGAAAGTGTAGATTGATGCGCACTGTATATACGACAATGACTGTCAAGCCACATTTTCGGCGACGACGTGTGCAACGATGTACTCTCCGTCGTGACTGACGGACACGTGTAATTGGCTAGAGACAGTGCCGCCGCCAGGTTGAAAGGCGAGTGTGGGCTTGGACCCAGTCTCGGGATCAAACGAAGTGTAAGTGAGCTCTTTCCAGGTCGGCCTGAGTGGATACAACGCCTTGTAGGCTGCCTCCTTCACCGCCCACCTGTGGACATTCAAAATCTTTGAAATGGACACGACGAGAGTGTACATACCGCACACCCAAAAATTGCACAGCTTGCTCGTCCGACCGGACTCGACCAAAAGTACTTCGTTCTGGTAGACTGAGAATGCGCGAGGCAACCCTGCCTGCGCCCCTCCGGCGGACCAACGCAGCCATGCGCGGGACATGCAAGAGGTCGACACCAATCCCGTGGATGGTCATGAACAAGGTGTAAAGTTACACAACGCTACAACTACTAGATAAATCACTCCATGTCCGCAAAGTCACCCTCGTCCAGGTCGCGCGGCTGCCTCGCGTCAGTCAACGCTAAACATCTGGCCATTCGAAAACGTACCTCTTTTGGTTCCTCATCCTCGCCATATTGCATCGTAAAATCGATGTGACTGACAACAACTTCAAGAGACTCGGTCGACGTGAGGTCAAGAGGCAAGAAAGATACAAGTGGGTGGTCCTCGATCTGAAAGACCGTCAACACCGCACGAGAGTAGAAAAAGAGGTGTTACCAGCTGGACGATGGCCCTATTCAGGTCATGAAACCGGCTGTTTTCTCTTTCCGACACCTTGTCATGTCCATCTCGTGCATTCGCGAGCAAGAGCGGGTCGGGATCGAGATACCGTGCGATATCTCGACGCGCACGTCTGCCGTTCCGTGGTTGGGTGGTGTCCGAAGAAGACGATGGCGAGACGAGATCCATTTTTGACATGATATTTATCCATGGGAGCTCGAGGTTGACCATGGCAGACATGGCAGAGAGGACACCACTGGCAAGGAGGTCAGAATGGGCAAGGGGGGTGAAGAGTGATGTACCTAAAGAATTTATAACGATCCTCCATGAATTGGGACTCGAGGAGGTACACGGCGCAGGTCCTGATGCCCATCCGCTGCAAGTTGCGCGCGAGAGAGGGGAGGAATGGGTGATGCGTGTATAGCTCGATTTGGCCTGGGGTGCATGAGCGCTCGACTTGGAGGACGAGGGAGAGTACGAACCAGGGCAATCGATGATGAGATAGTCATCATCGAACCCACCCAGTTCTTCCTCGAGCCAGTCTATATTCTCCAAGAGATATCTGTTGGTAGCATAGGCACATGGCCAGCGAACGCCGACGCGGACATACTCACTCACTCAAAGCAATAGACGAGACCGCCATTGGGACCCATTGTCATCTCGGACATGACGTCTTCAAGGGTGACGAGCTCCCTGATGTCGATGGCAGGTTCATACTCAAAAGCGTCCCCTGTTGCGGCAGGGTCGAGGTTGACGATGTGGGCGGTGCGCCTGGAGAGTCGGAGATGGGTAGCGAATGAGGTGCAAAAGGTCGACTTTCCTGCACCGGCTGGGCCAGTGACGAAGACAGCGTAGCGCATTGAAAGACGACGGAGAAAGATAAGATGGATTCCAACTCCGAACGGGGCTGCAACTATCACTCGTACCATGTCGAAGCCGCCTCTGTTTCCACAACAGTCTGCGTCTGGGATTGCAGTCGACCCACGAACGTTCGAGCGGGTCATTCCCGAGTCGAAACGACCGGATGGATCGTGCGTAGCGTGGTTGTGAGATGTGACCCTGTTGGCTCAACTGGCACGCAGGGTGCGCAAGCAAATTAAGATTCGGCCAGGCTTTACACCTCAGGAGGACATTTCGCGCTTCCGAGGTACACGCCAACAGGCCATGGATGCTGCTTCGCTGCCAAAGGGGCATATACTGGGTTGGGTAGCACCGTCGTCCGAGTCGCAACAGAAAGCAAAAGGCGCGAGTGCCCCACCGCCAAACAAGAATGCAAGAAAGCGAGCGAATCAAAGGGCGAAAAAGGCAGCGGAAAAGTCGGAAGAGGTGAAAGACAGTTGGGAGGATGAGGAAGACGTTGAGAGCAGTGCGGCGACGTCCAAGACGGAGAGTGTCACGACGGAAGCAGGGAAAGAGGACGCGGGCGAGGCAGAGGTCACGGACAAGCTCTCCAAGCTCACGGTCAAATGACTACATGTGATGTTACGATTACTTTGGGGTAGAGTACATGGGATGCTACGAATGGGATATCTCGTCATCGCCTGGTTCAGAGCGGTGGATCGGAGTGGGATGTGTTCTTTGACTGTTGAACAACTCCATGGAGAGGATGATGAGAAGAAGAAAGGCACCGAGTGCGGCTGGGAAAGGGGAGATGAGAGAGGAAAGAAAGAGGAAGGGACGATAGTCACCGACTGCCTTGCGCATATTGTTCCACTTTACTTCTTCCATGCTCGCGCGGAGGTCGCCAAGTTCGACGATGGCCTTGTTCAAGACTTCCTGCACCGCGGGGTGAGATCAAGAAGGAATGATGGGTCTACGGACAGACCTCGATGGCGATGCTCTGCTGCTTCAAGTCGGACTTGCTTTCGTTCTTGCGGGTATCGAGCTCCATTTGGATCCTAAAGAGGGTCGGAGGGGGACGAGGCGAGAGAAAAATGGACGTACTCGTGCTTGAGGGTTCCGAGATCCTCCTTCATCTTTACGTCGAGCCTGTCGACCTCCCTGCGGAGTGCGGCGATGGCGGCACGCATGGCCGCGCTTTCGTTTCTGGAACGGGAGCTCTGCTCTCCGCGCATTTCAGAGAGGGCTGCGCGGAAGAGGTATGCTTGCTACTCGGGGTGGGTGATGGGCGTGCGATGGCGGAGAGGTACGCACGTTGTCGAGGTCTTTTACGGTGAGGCCGTCGCGCTTGACCCTGCCGACGCGGTCGACGAGGAGGGCGCGGGTTGCGCGCATGAGGCTGCGGGCGGTGGGGGTGGGAAAGGAGCGTTCGAGTGCGCGAAAAAAGGCATGAGTGTGGAAGGGGGGCGCGGTGTACGGGGGCGGTGACCGGGAGGGGACAGGGGGACCCGCCTTGTCGTGCTGGAGACGGACGAGGATGCGGGACAAGCCAGCTCGGTTCATCGTCCGAGTCAAGTACCACATCCGAATTCCGACCCCTGGTTATATACCCCGCCCCAGTTCGGATCACTGATTAGCATGGCTTATCCATTTCCCTCGTCGACATCGATCCCTAGCACGGTTTATTCTCCCTCTGCCCATTCCCAGTATCTTGCCACTCCTCGTGCAAGGAGTTCGAGCAGACACCGCTCGCACAGTCACCACGAGCAGTACTACCAGCCAGGCATTGCCTACACTCATAGCGTACGTCTCTCGTCTCTTTCTTGTCTGCGCATCTCATTCTCTTCCAGGAGTCGGGCCATCATCATCGCCGTCCATCGCGCTCTCCTCACCCGATCACCCACTCCGCACACCGCCATCCCTCCCAATCGTCCCATTCTGTACACCACCATCCTTCTCACTCTGCTCATCATCTCCCCCAGTATTCCCACTCTACCCATTCCCACCACTCTCACGCCAACACCTTCACCCCTTCCTACGACACCGCCTACCACCACACACGCGAGCGCGCACCCTCCTTCTCCGATCGTATTCGTCACTTTTTTGGCGTCGATCGTGACGATTATCACCACCACCACCATCAGCCTCATTACCAGTCTCACCAACCTCACTATTATCAGCCCCATACAGACGATCGTCGCAGGCGTCACAACTCCTTCACAGGCTTCAGGGATGACTCCAGACTCCATAGGAACAATTCTGTCCGCACAGGGCCGTGGTTCTTTGGCGCGGTTGATAACGGGCGCTATCTTGATGAGCACGGCAGGGAAATCGATCACCGCGGAAGAGTCATCCACAGGATGTAGCGCTTTCCATTTCTAGTTTACTCTCCTTGTTGTATTACATATCCATGCACCGCCAATCTACAGCTCTTACGATAGCCGCAGTGGGCGCCAGTGATCCCGCAACCGACTAGCAACGTCCATTTCTGCCTGTGCCAGTCCCGACAACCCGGCACTTCGCGGCCACTCTTGTAACAATGCGCGTCCCTCCAAAAACTCTCCCACCGACTCTTCATCCCACCAAATCGACCCATTGTCCTCGTACACAGCTTCTTCAGGGTCGTGTTCGGGTTCTTCTAGATCGTACTCGTACCCCAGCCCCAACGGATCTGGACTATCGAAACATTCCATGGAACCTACGTCATCACCCGATTGGGCACTGTATAAATCCCACTGGGCATGGTCATGCGCCGCGGATCGCTCCACCATGAAACACCTGTCATGATCCAGAGGCTCCACGGGCGCATAGAAATCGTCATACGGGGACCAGTCGCTCGAGAACTCGAGTGGAGCCACGTCGTACCCCGTGTGGTGGAACTCTACCATCGGCTGAGCACCACTGACCAACGAGTTTATCGGAGAAGCCACTCTGAGAATCGTCATCGCGGCGTCATGGACAGCTTGATCCGGTATTCGGGAATCATGCGCATCAAGGCCATCATTCGATCTCCATATCTGTGGAGAATGTGCACTCAACCCCCAGGCCGAGACTGGTTTGGGTTCAGTAAAGTATTTTGACGTTACGTGGCCCAGTTCGGATCGTTCCATGTCGGCAGCACGGCGCCCTACTTGAGATGCAGAGTGGGATGGGTAGATCGATGGAGCATCTGCACCGCGTGCAAGCTCATCATGTAGATCCGATGTAGCTAGCGGGGAACAGACTACGGAAAGTCCCCTTGATTGGCTTCGGGTGACAGACAAGCTGGTCTTGTTGTAGCGTGCCTCGGGCTCCTCTACAGGGGCGGACCACTCTGCCCCACGTAGATCCAGGACGACAGGTGCAGAATTATTCGCTCCGGGCTCGCTCGAGACATCGCACGCAGAGGAGGGGAGCTTGCTCTGCAGTTCAATGTCCCAGACCTCGGAGTCAGCTGTTGTGCCAGTCAATGCTTGTGGTGTCACGGTTTCGGTACATTTGCCTCGATCCTTTTTTGTACGGTCCGTAACGTGACTGGCTTGGGGCTTGGAAACCGAGGAAACCGAGGTATCGTCTGAATCATCGTCGACCTTTGAATCGTCAGCAGCACGCGCACTCGGCTTGTTCAAAAACGTGGACTCGGAAAAAATCTCATTCTTGAATGCTGAGTTCATGAATGCTGCGCTCTCGACTAGATCAAAAGGCTACTTACAAGACTTTTTTATCGCAGTTACTTTCTTTTTTGCTGATGCTCTTCCCTTGCTAAAAACACCGAGGGAAGGTGCTGGTTTCAACTGCCGAATGGATGAGAGCATGAGAGGCAACACGCGTCGTATGACGCACCGTAAGCCTTTCCTTTGTGACATTCGTGGCGGAAAATCCGTACATCAGCGCCAACGCAGCGGGCTTCTTTCTACCTTTTTGGCGGGCCGCGGTGCCATCGCGTGTCTGCGGAGGATTTACGATAGCGCGTTTCTTCCTCTTGCGCTCTCGGCGGTCCGCTAGTCCTGCGTGTATTCAACGCCAAGCTGCGATAAAGCACATGTGAATGACCTACTGGCCGCGCGTTCGTTGTCGGTGTCGATCGGTGTCGAGCTTTTCTTCCGTTTGGGCCCAGGCTTGTCCTTCTTGCTCGGCGCGGGGTCTTGAGTGTCCGATGGTGCTTTCCTAGGGGGCAACATCTTCGAAGGCGGACCCGTTTCGGCTGCGTGTGTTCGTGGTCCCGGATTGAGCTGGGGTGGCACCCGTGGACGGAGAACAGGGGTATCGAATCCAAATTCATCGCTCCGTAGTGCCAGCTTGGTCGGCGTACCATGGCGCTCGCCCAACAAGCGCTCGGAGGTATACGTGGGTAAATAGGCCCTTTGTCGTTCAACGTATTGTTGGACAAGTCGACGTCTATCATCCGAGTCTTGTCTGTCCATGGCAGGTCCAAGTCAACATCTGTTACGTACTCCCTAGGCTTCGCTTATAACAGTCTTTTGACATTTCATTTTTTTGAAACACTACTCGACAGCTCTTTGTAGGAAAATCCCCACACTTGACACGCGTTAAATTCAACTAAACGCGTCTTGCCAGGTCTCATCATCAATGAAACGCGCCGCTGCTACTATCGAAGATTCCAGCGCGTCTGAATCGGATACATGCAGCAAACGTCCCAAGACGTGTTCTCAACTCTATTTTGCCAACGCAGCTCCACCACCCATGACAGTCACCATCGGCCAGAGGGAATTCGAACTCACCCCAGCGTTCGACACCTTTTGGCGATTAGCAGCCGAAAGGCAGACCATCGACGAAAAGCGTCGCGCGGGTCACCCTGCTCCGTAAGTATATGCATACCCAACATCTGCCCTTTTTCGCATCTGACACAGTCGTTGCGATAGCTGGACGACGGATCCCATTCTTGCAAGTTACAAGTTTTGCAATACCTTTCGGGTGCTTGACCGGGTTAGCCAATATATCGTCACGGAAGTCATTGAAAAGGGTCCCCAGCGACGTGACGAAGTCGTCTTCCGGGTCCTGCTCTTCAGCACGTACACTAGCATCCGCACATACGAGACGCTGCGCAAAAACATCCAACCTTTCACCTGGGAAGCCTACAAGCGCGTCAATTACGAAAAGGTCCTCCGCGACTTGTATGACAACGGCACCTCCATCTACACAGGCGCATATCAGAAACCAGCACCCGAACTAGGATTCGCAGAGAATTTCATGAACCACCTGGCATTCCTCGAGGTCCTAATGCGGGAATTGCCTGCCCAGCTTCGAGACGCAAAGTATATGGCCGACGTCTTCGAATACCTGCTCACCTTCAAAAGCATGGGCGATTTTACCGCTTATCAGCTGGTTTTGAATTTGTCCTATTCCGACGTCATGAACTTTTCCGAGCATGATTTTGTGGTGATAGGTATCGGCTCCAGGAGGGGGCTACAGAGGTGCTTCCGCGATGCCATTCCCCGTTCGGTGGAAGTTGACATTGTTCGATGGATGCAGATCAGCCAGTCCGAACACTTTCAGCGACTGGGTATAAACTTCAACGGCCTAGGTCCCGACCACCTTCCCATGATGCTCTGTGACATCGAGCACACCCTGTGCGAGTTAGACAAGTATGTCCGCAAGTGCATCAACAAAACCTTCAGTCGTCCATTTACACCAAGTGGAAAACTGGGCAAGATACGACTCCCAAAGGCCTGGTCGCATGAGTCCCGGAACATTCTTCGCATCAAATCTCGGCGAGAAGCCGAGGCGGAGATCCTAGAAAAGTTCATTGTGGAGTCTATCAATGGCCATCGGGAGGTCAACGGTCAACGGGAGTTTCATGTCTTCTGGGAGGGTTACTCCGAGGCGGATGCGACATGGGAACCAGAGGATTCGCTTATGGAGGATGCACCGAGTGTTGTTCTTGCATATCTAAAGACCATCTAAGGTATGGTGTGTTCTTTGAGCCTCGTTGAAGAGTGACTCAGGGCTTTTCGTTACAGGTGAAAGCTGCGCATGCTCGTGGATTTAGGTTGAGGAGACGGAGGGAATATAACTGTGACCGGGTGAGAATGAGAATGCATAAATGGGTCGGCCTTATGTAGGCCCAATCCACGATACTACGACTTCGTGCGATTCACGTCATGATCAGGTTTCACACTGGATGAAAGATCTTTTGATCAACTAATTTTGTAAAGCCAGGTGTACAAAGGTTTGCTTTCCCAAACCTCAAGTGACCAATTGTTACATCAACCACATGACATTATGCCGTGTATACGAAGAACAAGTTCCTATGAGAGGAAAAACTTCCATCAAATTCACATCGGAAGCTGATGACACAACGTCACTCACTGCTTGTCCGTTAGATCGGCAAATGCATGTCGTTCTCTTTCCCGTTGGACATCTGCATCACTCCACCCCCGGCGAGTCTTTTCTTCCGCGAGCTTTTCCTGGCGTTGTTTGTTCAAACGGATATTGATCCAACGAAGGACAAAGGACACGACGAGCTGCACAATGAGGATGACCATAATAGCAGTTTTGCCTGGGATGTATCCAGGGGCGTCCTTCGGTTGAAAAATCTCCGTGCCGATGATGTTGCCCACACTAAAGGTCGCCATTGTCATCGCGTTTATCGTAACCTTTGCCACGGTATTAGTAGGGCCCATCAGAATGAGTGGGAAAGGACCTTTTTTGTATGACCACTCGTGTTGCTGGCATTATAAGCATAGATGGTCGACAAGGCACTACCGAACGTGCCTGTCAGGTATGATGCTAGGTATCGAGTTTAACAAACGCGACATGCGACAAGAACTCGGGTTTGTACCAAACAAAAGTACGCCCTGGTGTTCGGCGCCTTGCAGCCCAATCATGATTGCTGGCAGATAGATAGTATCAGTGAAAGCAGTTACCATAGCGTCATTGCTCACCTGCACCAACGATAGTGGGCACCAACGCGACGGCGATGGGGGTCATCCGCTCGTTCTAAGCGGAGCAATTAATCACGGTTACACCAGAAGATGCACGAGCCATACCTTCTTATCTGAGTACCAACCGCAAAAGAGGACCATTGCGGCCCCGATGGCACCTCCAGGAGTGGAAAGAATTAATGTTTGCTTTGATCTAGATCCATCACTCTAAAAACCTAGTTGACGTGTAGTTTTTGGAGCGACATACGTGTATCCGAAGCTCTTGATGATAATGTTGCTAACTGGAAAGACAACAGTCAGCACGCTATCGAGATCAGTTGTTAAAAGCTACCCTACAGTTACTCAGTGCACCGTTGGGAATACTCGCTACAAGGTGTGTCAATCGTGTGGCAGGAGTCATCACAACGCACATACTCAGCACCGTCGACAACACGATTAACCAAGTCCTGATATCGCCGAGTGCCTCCTTGATCTGCTCCTTCTTGATCGTCTTGTTTTCTGTCCCTCCTTGATCGTTACGAACACGCTCCAGAGAAGCGATTCGTTCCTCTCTACTTAGCATTCGAGCGTGGACAGGAGAATCAGGAAGCCAGATCAAAACAACGATCCCGACGACAATCGCCAACCCGCCCAAGAGCAGGTAAACGATCTTGTATGTCGGGATGGCTTTGCCGTCGTAGAATGTAATACCCTGTCACGTTCATCATGAGCAAAGTCGTCAAATGCCATGAAGTGGACGAACATAAGCGACGAAGCCTCCAAAGACCGATGTAAGGCCGTTCTGTGAAAATACGGATGAATTTCTGCAGAACTACCATGCGGTGCTCTGACCATAACATAGAACCATGAAATCCTGGTAGCCTAGCCATGTCATGAGTTGCTTACTCATAGACCGTCGGAAATTATCGAACCTGCTCGTCTTTCTTGTAGAACATGGAGATAATCAAGATCAAACAGGGGGCCACGCAAGACTCGCACATGCCTGAAACAATGTAAACCCCCATAGTTGAAGATAACGACAAATGAACCAACATACCCAGAAGGAATCGCAGGGCAAAGAAGGCCCCGAAATTGTTGGTAGATGCATGCAGCATGAGGAGCGCTCCCCAGAGGACGATGTTGACACCTTGAACGTCGTCAGCAGTAACTTCTTGACCGACGGACAGCATTCCCACCCAAATACTTGGCCAATCTCAATTTCTGGGAAATGTACACAGTAGGAAACTCCCAGAATAGGTATCCTGCCATTCGTCAGACGAAAGCTTAGACATAATGTTCCAACTGTACCAAGGTAAAAGGCCATGGATACCAAGTTATAGTTCTACAGAAAAGATGAGCCAAGGAATGTGACACCTGCGAAAGGTTTACCTGGCCCACGATTGGAAAGCCCATGATACTGTGAAAACAAACTTAGTACGCGCCTAGTTGGATTGGCATTCTCTCTTGCCTTGCATAGTTTAGAGAAGTCTTGTCGCTGGACGTAAGCAAGTTAGCCCTTCCGATGTTAAGAAATCGCTTGGTAGGCGTACAGATATTGAGTAAAATAAACTGCTGCAGATATCGTCGGGATGACAAAGTCCTAGAATCAATATGTAGATTGTTGACAACCAACCCACAACCGACATCTGAAGTGCTCCGAATTTACGTACCAATTTCCTTCGAAGCTTTCTGTTGAACTCGTCGCTGAAATGTTCTTTGGCTTCGACGCCGACAAGCTGCAGTGCCTCATCTCCGTCTGCTGCACCGAAAGAACCCGAATCGAGCTTTTCCCCGAAATCATCAGGAAACTGAGATAATTTCTCGGACTTTTCAGAGTCCTTCAGCACGCCAGGCTCAGAAGACATTGGGAACGTGGGCACACCAACAGAGATGGCTATCAAGCTGGCTCTTATCCTCTAAGGTGCTCACACGGCAAAACACCGGTGTGGTGTCTGTAACTGATAACTGGCGCACGAACGTCAACCAACGGAAAGATAAGGCGTAAACATTTTTAGCGTGAGTGCATGGGCCTGAGTGGTCTTGGATGCGACTTGAACGTTTTACCATTTTCTGACATACCTCGTACAAAGTGGCGTACATTAGGATCGAGATTTCGACTAGGTTCTAATGAGAAAAATATGATTATTCATCAGATGTCATACAACGCCAGGCACGTCCCCTTTCACAACTTCTGGATGACAAGAGCAGACGCAGCACCACCCTAGAACGGGATCTCAGACACTGACAAAGATAGAGCACATCAACTTACCCCATTGCAGATACCGGCTGCACCGTATTCGCCGGGTTTCAGACCGTGGACAAGTGAAACAACGATCCGAGCTCCCGAGTTACCGATAGCATGACCAAGTGCGACAGCGCCACTGAGTGGATTCTCAACATGTGACCCATAGCAATTGAATCATTACGGCTGCTTACCCATCAACATTGATCTTTGCAGGGTCGATCTGAAGCAGCTTCTCCGCAAGACGAACAACGACGGAGAAGGCCTCGTTTATCTCAAACCGTGCAATGTCATCCACAGTCAAATTGGCCCTCTTCAGGGCTTGGGGTAGAGCGACAGTAGGAGCCGCAGGGAAATCGATGGGTTCGACACCCGCATCAGCATACGCTGTTTCCAGGCATCAGTGTTCAATCGGTTGGTGGATGAGTTGGATCAAACATACAGACAACCTTTGCGAGAGGTTTCACGCCCAGTTCCTTCGCCTTCTCAGCCGACATGAGAATCAGTGCCGAGGCACCATCATTCAAGTTGGATGAGTTGGCTGCTGTTATCGAGCCGCCAGGCTTAAATGCAGACTTGAGGGAGGGAATCTTGTCGAAGATAACTTTCTTGTACTCTTCGTCCTCCTTTACCACGGTGTCGCCTTTCTTTCCCTTGATTATTACAGGCGCGATCTCGTTATTGAAGACACCTTCTTTCCAAGCCCGATCAGCGCGCTTGTATGACTCTATCGCATGTGCGTCCATCGACTCCCGGGTGATACCATGCTTTTCGGCAGCAACCTCACCACAGTTGCCCATGGCAAAGTTGTTGTAGACATCCCAGAGACCGTCGATTTCGACAGAATCTTTTGCCTCAAACTTGCCGAAGAGGGGGTTCGTCCGGGGTAAAAGGAAACTATCAGTGAATGGATGAGCGGCAAGACGGGAATGGATAAGGATGCAACGCACGGTGCATTACTCATGCTCTCCATACCGCCAGCGACGACGACGTTTTTGTACCCAGACTCGATACTCTGGGCAGCGAGCATGATGGATTTCAGGCCACTGGCGCAGACCTTGTTGATGGTGGTCGCATCTGAAGAGGTTTTCATGCCTGCACCGAGAGCGACCTGACGGGCTGGAGATTGACCGACGCCGGCTTGAACGACGTTGCCAAAGTAGATTTCCTCTGCTTCTGCGGGGTCGACATTTGATTGCTGGAAGGCATGCTTGACGGCGATTGCGCCAAGTTGTGGCGCAGTCAAGGTCTTGAGTGATCCGTTGAGCGACCCGACGGGTGTTCTGGATGCAGCGACGATGACGGCTTCGTGGGTGGACTGCGTGTGGAGTGTTAGGGCGTCACTGGGAGAAAGGAGGGAAAGAACATACCATAGCGCGAGAGAAGGATGAGAAGAGAGCCGGACGAGAGAGAGATGCGAGACGTGTCGACAGAATCATGAGGCTTTAAAACGTGCAACAGTAATTATCGGGACACTCCGATACAGACGAAATGGGCAAGTTGAAGAAGTGGTACGATTCAGTTGGCGATGACCTGATTCTGTTCGCGAGAGGAACGTTCCGAACGGTTCAGGGAGTAAACAGTACGAAAGATTCGGCTAAGCGACGTTCTCATGCAGGCACCTAGTCTATATCCGCGATATCACGGGTCCACGTCCACAACACAACTAAGCACTAAGAACCACGCTTCCAGCCACCGCACGGGTTGACCCGAGTGCGACGTGCGTGCGTCCGACCAGGCCGCGAGCATCTCTTCAACGGCAGGACCTGTCTCACATGGATGCAGGTACCAACACTGCGTGCCGAGACAAGGATGGTCACCGAATGAGAGAAGTGGAAAATTGGAGGCCGGATCGCCTATCGAAAAGGCAGTCGCCTCCATGCCATCAAATGCGTGCTTGCGAAGCAATGAGGTGTGCATGATATCCGAAAGGCCAAGGGGTGAACCCGCTGAGAGGAAGATGTAGCCAAAAAGCGGCGACTAGACGTCTCACGCACTGCAGTCATACACAGAAAAGTAAAAAGTCGGGACTTGGAAGGTTGGGGAGAACACGACGGATTGGTGACAGGTGAGGTGGTCGGGAGGCGGCATGGCGGCTGCAGGGTCATCAACGGGCTCGAGTGGGTCGCCGGTGACCGATGGTTTCTGAAGTGAGATCGTGCGGAGCATGTAGCCAAAGCCCGGCGCTACGGCGTTTTCTACCCAAACCCAATCATGTCGGTGTTGGACAAACGCTTTGCACGCTGCCTCGAACAGCGAGCGGGACTCGGTCATCGCTGTAGGTAGATGTGGCGTGGGAACAACTATAACAGTACATGAATCAAAGTTCAAGCCACCGCAGGGGCACACACACAAACGGCAGCTCAGCATCAACACACACCACAGCCAGTCCAATTGCCGGCTCACTTCATCTCCCATCATGGCTGTAGGAAAAGTAGGTCCACGTATCCCCTGGCTGTCCATCGCCTCACGTTCCTCCAGAACAAGCGTCTCTCCAAGGGTAAGAAAGGTATCAAGAAGAAGGTCGTCGACCCTTTCTCTCGCAAGGGTATGTCTTTCTGCGTCCAACACGAGCCTCATTTCATCTATCCTCAGATTGGTATGACATCAAGGCTCCCTCCACCTTCGAGGTCAAGAACGTTGGAAAGACCCTTGTCAATCGATCGCAGGGATTGAGTGCGCGTCATCTCTGATTTACCCTCGTCCTCTGACCATCTTTTGCAGAGAATGCCAATGACTCGCTAAAGGGTCGTATCATCGAGGTCTCCCTCGCAGATCTCAACAAGGACGAAGAGCAGTCCTTCCGAAAAATAAAGTTGCGGATTGATGAGGTACAGGGCAAGAACTGTCTCACCAACTTCCACGGCATGGACTTCACCTCGGACAAACTCCGTTCTCTTGTTCGTAAATGGCAAACACTCATCGAGGCACATGTCGATGTCAAGACCTCGGATGGCTATCTTCTCCGCCTCTTTGCCATCGCCTTCACAAAGCGCCGTCCAAACCAAGTGCGCAAAACAACCTATGCCCAATCGAGTCAGATCCGTGAAATTCGCAAAAAGATGTTCGAGATCATGACGCGGGAGGCATCTAGCTGCGATTTGAAAGAGTTGGTGCAAAAGTTTGTTCCAGAGGCGATTGGTCGTGAGATCGAGAAACATACCCGCAATATCTATCCACTGCAAAACGTCTATGTCCGAAAGGCCAAAATTCTCAAGGCACCCAAGTTTGACGTTTCAAAACTACTCGAGCTTCACGGCGAGTCGACTGACGTTGGTGCTTCTTGATCTCGCCCATGATCCCTGGCACTGATAATTTTTAACAGGAGACTGGCACACGGGTAGTCAAGGAGTTCAAGGAGCCAGAGATTCTGGAGTCCGTCTGAAACGTCCTCTCGCATTTGTACTGCCTATGACCTTTCATTGCTTATGCCTGTTACAAGGGTATTGTCGATCTATGACCTCCATGACTCATCAACCACTATCAGACTGTCGGCGCCAAGGATGTGAGTAATCCGTTGGTAAGACACGCAACGGAACGTAAGTTCCGCATTCAATTGTATTTGTTGAGCGCCCAACCAGCATACTGCCTCCGTGTCTTACTACTGCCGTCCCTCTGTTTTCCAAATCATATCGGGTCGGGGTCAGCTCCCACTCACTGAGGTAACCTGACCAGTGCTTTTGGACACTGCGTCAAAACGCTACTTGGGATGTTTCGCACCTTCCATCGTTGCAGAGAATGATGGTGATATCTCCCTCCAAGACCTGCAATTATATAATGTCTGTTGAGAGCTCCCTGTTGTTCACTTTGTCAACTCCGATGCACTTGGTCGCTCATCGGCGTCGTCGCTGCGCTGGCTTTTAATTATTTAATTATTTAATATCTAAGAGAAGCCTACTCATAATCCTAGTGCCGTGAACTTTTGAACTGCTTTTTTTCTGTTGTTCACTCCACCCTTGAACTTGCATACCCAAGGCCAAGGGTCACAAAACCCCCTTGTCATGTCTGACCTTGATCTGTTGCGGAGTATCGTCACCAGATACCTAGACTTTCCCAAACCGGTCCGTTCTCCGTACAATCTCTTGCGTGCGGTTGGTTCTGAAGTATCGAACCGTTCAACAGGGCATCGTTTTCCTCGACATATTCCCCATTTTCCGCGATCCTGTCGCGTTCGAGACACTGATCACCCACTTTGTCTATCACATCACCTCGCATACAATACCCAAGTCAGTCCGCAAGAAGGTGGATGTCGTCGTTGGCTTGGACGCGAGAGGGTTCCTCATTGGACCGCTTATCGCTCTACGTTTGGGCGCTGCCTTCGTACCAGTGAGGAAAAAGGGAAAGCTTCCGGGACCATGCAAGCAAGCCTCGTACGAGAAGGAATATGGCATCGTCCGTTGATTGTCTTTCTACACATGCCACTCCTGATTGGTTCTCTGTGACAGGACATATTTGAAATGCAGGATGGAGCTATCCGGCACGGACAGAACGTAATCATCGTTGATGATCTCATCGCTACTGGTGCGTTCATATACAGCCTCCACATTGACACGCTGCTCAGCCTCCTTCCCAAGGCGGCTCTGCCAGTGCGGCGGGCTCACTTGTCCGTATGCAGGGTGGGAACATCTTGGAGTACTTGTTCATTGTTGAAATATCTGCATTGCGGAAGAACTGGACCATCGAGGATCCTGTTTATTCGATCATTCAAGAATAACCCGCGACTAGTGCGTCGAAACGCTAAGTACATTTATTGTTGGGCTCCTGTTGCCCTATTTTAAATCGGTTTCTTGTAGATAGTGTCGATAATATCTATTTGTTTGTAACGAAGGACTCGTAAACGTTGGCTGGTATTGCGGTGGAGCTATTTTTGCATGTTGACTCTACCGAAAACAGTTAGCCTATGCTTAGGGTTGTTCCTGCGCTCGAACCGAATTAGTGGTTGTATCCGTGGCAACTGGCTATACTTACCAACCTTACAAGATATGAAGCTCAGGTCCGCGATCGTGGGCACATGCTCCTTCCGTATCCATCGGAACTGCCAGTGCTTTCGCTCCTTCCAGTTGTTCGGTCTCCATGATGGTTCGTGCTGCTTTTCTCCTTTGTTTCTACCTCCATCTAAATCCTTGATAAACCTTTCAGATTTGTACAGCGTTCTTCTCCCTCGCAAGGCGCAACTTCTATCCTTCCAATCAGTCTGAGGTACAGCGCTCCTCGGATGATGCACTTGAAGTTCCTGTGAACCTCTAACTCCGCATGAGTATTTTTTCGTGCGTAGTACGTAGTTTTATTTGGATGAACAGCACAGACTTCGTTGTACAAGTCACGATTGCAATGTCGTAGAAACATTCTCGTACAAATGCAATGTAGATAGACAACTGCCGTCATAACCATCGTATACATTTGCTGATGCGTTCAGTAAATTTACAATCGACAGAATGGCCCAGGTTGAGCAAAATGGCTCTATATCAGCAATCGGGTGTTAAGCAAGGGATGCCCGTTGATGTACAGTACATGTGGAGTGTGGCTTCCTTGATCATCATGTTTATCTCCCCCGGCCTTTGGTTGATCGGATGACCATCCTTCTGATTCGATAGAAAATAGAACGTTACCATATCCAAACAAACCAGAAGCATCCAACATAGCAGCAATATTCTTCCCTGCCGTATGTTGCAATAGTACGAGTGCAACATCATGGAGCTCGCCCACTGCTGCTACCTCATCCGAGCTAGCCGAAGGGTTAATCGGAGTGTCGTCGTTGTTGACAACGATGACTCCCGAGGCGCCTGCATCCCGAGCATAGACGAGCTTTTCCAGGAAAGTGCAATCACCTCTCCATAAGAACACAGCATCGCCAGCAAAATCTTGATCGAAGGGACGGCATCCGAGCAAGTTCGTATTATCTCTTCGAATCCGAACCCCTTCGCTGCGCCCAAATATCAGCGATTGTGAGCCGCTTGCCATGGTTACGTCTGCACCAAATGTAGCAGTATGACCGGTTACATGAAATTCGGCGTTCAATTCTACCATTCCGGGACGAGCTGGAAGCATGGGATCCATGTTGTCGAGGAATATCCGTAGACGGACATCAGGGATATATGGGATTTTAAGTTCATCTTCTGGCAAGAGGAGTGCTGTATCGTTGATGTAGACCAACTGGCCAGTTCGAACAGAGTGTGGGCCGACTAACACGGGGAGCTGAGCATAAGCCTGGCACTACACATACATCTACTCACGTTTGGTGATGTCATATCCCTTTCCATCGAGGCGACTGACAATATGGGCTCGTATTCCAGTGATATTCTGGAGTAAAAACCCATCTGCCACAAGTTGCAGCTTCTGGTTTCCTGGATTTGGGTCCTCTGTGACTACACGCCCTCCAGGGGACATGATAAAGTCATACGCCTGCCACAATTTAAGAGTCAAGGGTCAAGCAATCCGGCAAGCAGGTCTCACAAATGGGTCGATTTGAGGCAAGGAACACCAGCCGTCCGGGGACCAATGGTGTTCGTCCAACGGCTGAGATCTCAGTCCAGTCAACTCTCTTGCGTAGTCATGGTCGGGGCGAGAGCCCACTCCACGCATAAGACCTTCCGCGACACCGATTGGGACGAACCCTAGGAAAGGATGATATGCGGGGCACTGGAGATTTTCTTCCCTGCGAAGCCTTCGACGCGCAGCCGACATAGGTTTGAGAGCATGCTTTGGAAGGGAAAGAATATGCCCCTCCGTGCTCAATACATAATGGGAATCGTCGGTGTTCAGATGATTCTCTTCATCAAAAAGAAGATACAGATACTAAGATGCATAATCAGATCCATCCCAAATATCGTTGGAACGAAGGGGGAAAAAGTACCTTCAGGGTCTCTGAAAGCGCGAATGATTCCATCCTGTCGTCCCTCGCGTTGGTGCGTAAGTCTTTGATTCCGGTGAGTCCACAGTCTACCTTTGCTCTAATAATGAGATCCTTCAGAACGCGCTCTCCAACATCAAGGTAGTAGGTATCTCGGGTGGCCTATCTGATGGATTAGCAAAAGCGGACTAGATCGTTGCCATCACTACGTACCCTGTAGAGATACCAGGTGGATTCGATGAATTCGGGACGAAGGGGGTATTGAAAGGACGTCGCTTGCATAACATGTGCATCCCACACCTCAGGCAGTCCTGAATGCCGTCTCCATATGTTCCAGTCTACACAAGGTTCAGAATACGATCAAATACGACGTCATGCCACTAACAAATCAGATGAGATTTGATGGCATTGGAAATATCACCACTGAGGACTTGCAAACCTGGCCAAAAGGCGGAGAGTGAATCTATCGTTGAATAGATCTGGTCCCCGGTATGAGGGTTGACAATACGATACTGGATCCAGTCAGCGGTGGGTGGCGGGAAGGAGGCAGATCATAGTCTTACCGAGTGACCGTCGAGGGAACGGACATGTCGCATGACCGCTGCGTACCCTTCTTGCCAGACATCCAAGAATTCAACTTCCCCTGACGCGATAATAAGGAAAGGACTCGACATACTAGCTAATGATCAGATAACACACCACTCAAAATGTACCACTTCAGCGCGTATTCATAGAAAGAGTCTATGCCAGCACCGATTCCCGTGATCTCTGGATGTGTCCATAACTAGACCAAGAATAAGTACCGGTAAGGGGAAGGGGGGTTAACGCTGACCCCGGTCCAAATATTGATGGTGTTGGATACCAAACCAAGGTTTGACTTGCGGTTCCATAGTGCAAAAAATGCTTTGTAGGCAACTTTCTCGAAGCGCTCATCGCCAGTAAGCCTACTCAGAGTAGCAAATTCTAGTATCAAAGAACCCGCCCCAGCTGTACCTAGAATCGAATGAGCTGTTGCTGCCAAAACACAGAAAGAAATGACCAACATGTATCTAGAGATTCCCCCCTCTGAACACCATACCGAAGATTGAGCTGGGAAGATGTGAACCCCAGTGTCTGAGCAATGCAGATAACACTTACTCTGGCATACGGGAGCCCAGTGGGAGTCGCGAATGCAGGCAACAGTCGCTTACCGAGGTCGTAAGCCATGTCCAAAAGTTGTCCCCGGTACCATGGGAGATAAAATGGCTGCCCCGGTTCACTAGCAAATATATGTCCAGACAGAAGGCCACCGAGGACACGAATCGTAGTTTCAAATACTTGTGGTTTCGTGTTCACGTCGAAAGAAACCCAATCGATGACATTTTTGACCGCGTCTTGGAAACCTGGTGGATCATCGAGTACAACCAAGGTATCCAATACATCAACAAGTGTCAGAGAGAAATTTCCGGAAACATCGTTGAATGCTATGTTCGCTCTAGCTTGTTGTTAGCGTCGTTCTCCGCAAGAGAGACAACCATACGGATTCTCCCAGTCTGGACCTCTCCCTGTACATGAAAGTGGTGAAAGCTCGGTTCGGTTAATATCATGCAGTTGATGTGTTATTGAAACCAAATCACCTCATCAAGCGGGAAGGCTGTTTGAAATTCGTTAGGCAGGATTATGAGCAAGCAATCACTGAAAACGCACCCCTCGACATGTAGTTGTTAAAACCATGATACCACAGATCGCGGGTGGTATTTCTACACAGAGTTACATGTGGGTCTCCCGACGAAATCAAGCAGACAAAGACATACCGAAACGCCTGCTTCCGTTGACTCGTCCATATACTCGCTCCAGCGGAGGACGCTTGAGCAAGGATGGGTTTTTCAAAAACTGTTAAAAGATAGACTGCGAGTGGGACGGGCCATTGTTTTGGCCATTTCATGACGTGAAAGAGGTGAATTCGAGTGCCGTGCGACGCGTCTTGTACAGCGTGCGTTTTTAGACTTCGCTCCGTATGTCACGTGTTCCAATGACATTGATCGCAGCGCGCACCGCCGCTGCATCCCTTCTTCACAAGCCCTCAGCATCATGACCAAGGCCGTCGACGTGTCCAACAAACTCGGAGAGTTCATGTTGAAAGGATGGGTATGAATTTTGACCCCAGAGGAATCCTACTTATGGGAACGACATTCCAGGTGCTCACAGACTGCCCTTGTCCCGCACCCCTTTGCAGAGGGGTACCACTGTTGAGATCGCCAGACGGCCAATTACCTGTCGTCCAATACTGTGCCAACTGCGATGGGCCTCCAAAAGGTGAGCCGATTCTTTATTACCACGCTACTAGAGGCATTACCCCCGCAATAAAGGTCAGTGGAGTGAAGGAATGGAGTCCCAGTCATCCTCAACCGTTTCTTCTACGTCGCCTCGTTCACGGCCATCAACCCCGCCGACCGACCTCTCCAGCAATTTGAGCTCGCCTACCTTCGCACCTCCAGTCGAGACTGAGGACATGATTCGACGCCGCCAGCAATCAGATCATGCATCAACTGAAATTGGAAAGCGTTTACTAAAGGGATGGTCGATGCTAGGAGAGGAGTGTCCTAATACCAGATGTTATGGAGTTCCCCTCGTCAGACCACCAAAGACAGGCATTGACAAAGATCCCCGCAAGGTTTGTGACTATTTCACTCACAAGCTTTGACCATTACGTATGACATCCTGACAGGAATGTGTCATATGTGGGACCATATACATTACCGAAGACTCAGAAGGATGGCAGCGTCTCGTTCCCGTATCAGCAGGAATCACGGTATCTGAACACGGGCTAATTTCGACCTCACGGCAATCAGGACCGTCCGACAGAAGCAAAGCTTTCTCCCGTAACAGCCCACAGCCAATTCAGCTTCCCACTCTCGATCCCCCTCTCCAGACTCCCAAGGTAGTTCTGATATAGTCGGGTGGAATTTTCCTTTGACGCTGCAACTAGCTGACCGTCGATCTTTCCCGCCGGGCGAGTTCTGAACTGCGGACGCAGCTGGTAAATATATATACAATCATTTCAAAATCAAATGCTTATCGCGGCGGACAGGTTGCTGCTGTGCCGGGTGCTTCCGTTCCTCTTGATGCATCTATCCAGGCACTAGAGATGGCGCTCGGGGCGCTGTCCGAGAGACTTACTATGACATGTGCTAGCCCCAACCTCTTGGATCCACAAAGTGTAGCGGCAACCGCGGAAGCGATCGGTAAGGTTGCTCATGCTCTTGGACAGGTGAAGCAACTCCAGCATCACAATGGCCCCTTGAGCGGCCTAATGTCCTAGTGGCATACCGCTCGTTGCTGGTTGGTGGCGTGTCAGTGATGCGGCTGGGTATATGGAGTCGATCTTGCGCTTGGCAATTGTAAGGATTCGGTATCAAACTCCAAGTTGGACTAGGGTGGACACGATGGTCTGAGGGTTATCCTGGAATGAATAAGATAATTAAAATGTACGGCAGCAGAGGACATGGAGTCTATTCGTTAGCGATTGCCAGTACTAGTATGGCCACACGAGGATCGTGTTAGGTTCATTAATCCCAGGGATGGTTGCCCATTGGTCGCCCACTCCCAGCCATATGGCTGCCTCATGCTTACCTGCCATAAATTCTTGAACCAGGCGATTGCTAGCACACATCAGCCTTAAAGCTTCACCTGCACCTCGAGGATGCCCTTCAACATGTTCAAGGCATTCTCTGGTTCTCGCAATCGCACTCATCGTGGTGATCCCACACTATATGATGATTATCCCCAGGGTTATCCACCAGCGATGGACTTTCAACCAGAGCCGACATTGCCATCGCAGCCGCGAGTCTTGAGAAGATCAAGTACAAAGGCAAGTCGTGTTCAGCACATGCACAGACCCTCCTTTGACCTACCAGGTACAGAGAAGAGAACCCGTAAGCAGTGATCCACGGCATCCCTGAGCTTGCTTCACGAGCCTGTATAACCAGCTTTTTACCCCACTGCCGTCACGTACTCCGACCGACGCAGAAGACTTCAATGAAGGATACATCCGAGTCGACAGTCCCGACGCAGTAATGGGGGGTGCTCTTAATGCGCGGCCCGGCAAGATAGATTCAACCTTGCCTTCTCTTGGACAAGCCCTCGAAAGTCCTGTTTCGGAGACGCTATCGGAACGCGGACATCGCGAGCATACGGAAAGACTGCATGACGTCCCAAGACTGTTGGATCGCCCCCCACCACTACAGCACGGTGGTTCGTTCCATAGTGGTCGCGGAGAGCGAGTTAACCTCGATGGGCCGATAGTCATGACTCCTTCCCCGAGCAAGTCGTCTGCGTCTGGGAGCGATCGCACTATTGAAGCCTTGCGTACTCCTACTTCGATGTATCCGAATGAGAGGGTGGTGCGTGCAGAATTTTTACCCGTCGATGTGGCTGGCTTTGAGAAATTCCTCATAGATTCCGCCACTCCCACGTAGCTACTCTGGGGGTTATGCACCGGGCTCGAGATCACCAACCGATATCTATGGCAGTCACCCTTATGAGGTAGTGCACGATGTTTGCCACCGTCCCTTGAGTTCCCAAGATCGAGACCTGACGTTTTTCTAAAAAGGTCCATTCGCAGTACAATCAAGAAATCTATCTTGATAGACACGGTCGTTCCGGTGGTTACGAGCAAGAAGGCCCCATCTACTATATCATCCCTGGTGGTATGAATGTAATATTTCAAGATGAACACGGAAACGAGATAACTAGGTAATGCCTACATTCTGCCTACCCTTCGTATTATGACGTCTGCTCTTTTTTCAGAGTCGGGGACTTCAGCGGAAGATCCCGGCCATCACGTCCAGGCCCATTCGTGGTCCAGGACGAACATGGGAGAGAATTGTATAGGTGAGGACGAGTCGTTTCGCGCGTCATCACTCTCAAACGTATGGGCAGGTATGATGGTTACGATAGAGGGTCCCACCGAGGGTACAGTGAACCTCCGATCGTTCAAATCGATACTTACCCCTCTTCCAGCCAGCACAGGTGAGACATACCCACATTGTCTGACTAGTATCTGAGAATGGTCTCAGACGAGATAGGAGTTACTCATCCCACAGCTATCGTTCTGATCCCTCGTATAGGCGGGGTTATGATCATCACCCAGATCATAGAGAATATCACGACTACAGAGAAAAAGACCCGCGAGATCACCGATACCGAGGTCATGCTGACTATGGCGAATACAGAGATCACAAAGGCTATAGGGACCTCGATACTTACAGGGATCGCGGAGGGTATAGAGAACGTGGTGGATACAGAGAGCACGGAGAATATAGACATCAGGGAAGGCCGGACGTATACATCCCAAGCAGAGTGCCCTCTCGAGCATCACATAGGACACACAACTACGCTAGTCAAGTGTCTCTAGAGAGACCGCTTCAGCAGTACCCCGAGTAAGCTTGATAATTCCTCACCCTGTTCACGAACTAAAAATACGCGAAGCTCCATTTCTGGCGACAGACGTTCTGGCAGAGACTACGCAGCTTCACAAACCTCCATGCGGCACCGGGAAGATGAAGACGAGGTTAGTGATGAGTTACAAGCACTCCATATTTAGAGGTACCATATTTAAAGTATTTATGTGAGGACAGCCTGTAATTGTAAACCATCATGCCGCTTGAGAATGTATTATATGACTCAATTGTCATGGACAACGCGTGCGCAAGCTGGTGGGAGGCCAAGTCGCTGGTAACTTGTGAACTGAATGCTCATTCCTACTAACGTGGCCGTTGGCGCATTCCCTGAGGACCATTATCCTGCAACCGTTTCCCCGATCCCGTCACCGACGCAATTTCGTCTCGACTAAGCTTGAGGGTTCCTCCGGCAAACCTCCCAACACCCATTCCTAGACCTCTAGCTCGCTTCTTCTTCGGTGCGAGGGACGAATTTGAGTCATAAAGTCGCTTGAGGGTTGGGTGATAATTGCCCAAATTTTTAGCCTGAGACAAGATCAACAGGACATCGACTGCAACTTTGCAAACAGTACCTCCTCAAGGGCCTTTTGCTCTTGCTTCCCTTGTTTCCGAATCAAGCCGTCTCGTATGCGTTTCGCCGCTTTATTACGCTGCTCTTGACGAAACACGCTTTCGCCCTTACCGAGCTTGGCCTCTCCTGCCAATTCCAAGACACGACCTGCTAATGCGCTCCCCCTCTGAGCATGATTAAGATCGAGTTCCGGGTTAAGGGATCCTGAGAGTAGTTTAGTGTGCACTAAACGATGGAGGAGTGCGTCATTTTGGGTATTCGTGCTTGCCAGTAAATCAGAATGTTTGATTACACATCAGGTGAACGACATAATGGGGATGCGTACCGTTCGTCGTCCGACTCTCCATCGGGTATCTTTTCCTTGGGCACGGGTTGCATAGAGGGTAAGCTGATGTCGGTCACCTTGGACGACTAAGAAAATAGGTAAGGATGACATTCATAACACTAAGCTGATGTACCATGAATGACTTTCTGAGTTCCTTGGCTGAAAGGCTGGCTGCTGGCTGTTTCCGTATCGATTCTAGGAATACCGTGACATCTGGTGTGCGGGATGAACCCGCGGTGAAACCATCTAAACTCTTCTCTTGTTCAATGTCTGTGGAAATCTCAATCGATGGAACCTTGGGCGATTGGTTGCACGCACCATAGTATTCTCCATCTGAAGTTGTCCCGCAAGTGCCCCTGTTGGGTGACGAACCAAGACCTGTCCATTCTTCCTCAGACTCTGAGACATCCGAGTCCTTTGCTTCGT
This sequence comes from Boletus rubescentipes, assembly GCA_038092775.1. NCBI lineage: Eukaryota > Fungi > Basidiomycota > Agaricomycetes > Boletales > Boletaceae > Boletus > Boletus rubescentipes. The sequence continues at coordinate 103,148 of JBBPRA010000024.1, forward strand.
GTTTTGGTGTAGCGGGAATGTCAAAGGCAGTCAGAAATTGTTGGCCGTGGGCATGAAGGAGGCTGAGTAGTCTTTCCTTGTCGTTTTGTGCTGTCATAGCTAGGGTAAGACTGAGTAAACAAACATGTTTGGCTCGGAGCAGTGTCAATGGAAGTATATGATTGGTGGCATCTGTCGCCGCTGTCACTTCAGTTCCTCCCATGTCGAAGAACCGGAAGAGCAAGGCCAAATCACCTACAGAGCAGAGACCTCTTGTAGAAATACCTGAAGATGAGAAATGGCGGTTGATACGAGAAAGCGGCTTGCTGGAAAGGTTCAAAGATTCTGACCAAATTCCTTTGACGTCCTCGTCCGCACCTCCACATCCCGAGGCAACTGACCCAGAGGAACATGATGGTCCATCTCCACTCGTCGAAGAAATATTCAATGCACTCATGATCATAATGCCGCACACTTTCTTCCTTGTCATGATGGACATGTGAGTATAGAAATGCTTAATGAGATACTTGTGCTAACGATGACGTGCACATTATAAGTTTGATTCACCAGCAATACGCAAAACAACCGTCTATTCGTGATATCATGGACAGACTCGTAAATACATTTCCAAGTACGTTTCATGACTCAGGGTAATGGTTTCGGACTCACTCGATCATCACAAGTCATGGTACTCTTCATGTTTTACAGTGAGTTAATTGTCCTAAAGCTTACTCCTGCATTCACAACAACGGATTAGCCATTCGGCACAAGAACAATACGATAACACAACTTGGACTGTTCTTACTTTCCCTCGGCGTTGGCCCACGCATGATATGGCTCGTCAACCGTGGGTCCTGGCTAAAGAATATAGCTCAGGTGTGTAACATCCCTTTCAAAATCAGTAGCCAATTCAGCTTATGCAAGTGTATTATCAGTGCCCTCAGTTCGCCACTATTTGGTTGTATACAGTCATCCAACTGAAGCTGTCTTTCGCGGCCCTCAGCCTTGTCCTAATAGGGGGTTGGTCATGGTGGACAGGTATGAAGTTATTGCTTTGACTTTCATATTATACTTTGATTTCGCATACGCCGGTTTGAGTAAAGTATGGATACCAATAGAAAATTACTCGATTACATTGGGTTGCGCTGTATGCCATTGACATATATAGCCATATGGTGGAGTGAAGCACAAGGCTCACATAACATGGGGCGCTAGTCTGGGCACCTGAAAGAGGCTCGTGTGGCATGGATATATCATTTTTTGCTCGACGATACGCCCAGTTGGATATGACTTCGAGTCCGGAGGGCACCTTGTACGAGCATGCTCAGCTTAGTGGACATTGGCCAGGGCCTAGTCCCAATTATACCCGTAAAATGTTGTGCAAATGCATTAAAAGGCGCTGTAGTACCATTACATCGATCAAACACCCTCTCCTTGATCAAGCTCACCCACGAGAAGCTCGATTTTAGCCTGTTATACTGTATCAGCATACTATTCACATGGAGGAGACATCACAGACGGAATAAGTAGTGTTACGACCTTCAAGCACTTGGCGTAATACGCGCAATTGCCACTTCAAACGACGACTCAGATGACGATGAATCGAATTTCGACAAGTATCAATGCGATCTGCAAAAGCCCTGAAAACCCTGTCGTCCCGCGCAAAGTAATAAAACTGAACAGTGTAAACATTGCGCAGGAAAAGCTGCGCCCGGGATACTCACTGGTATCTGTTCTCCCTCGATAGTTTCAAGCGCCATTGACCAGGCACTGAGCAGCAGAAGATCGGCGGTCGCATTTGCTACACTTATGAAATAATCTTGAGACTAAATACTTGCAGAAGATAGACTTCCACTCACTAATCCTCGAGTGAAGCTATTGCATCAGCCTTGCTCAGCTCCTTGGTCGCAAACTTTCGCACTGCGGCGGAAGCCGTATTGACAGGTTTACCAGCTGTACCCGATCGCAACGCAAGGGAAACAGTCGACACCTGGGCGCGTACCCACTTGTCACCTTCACTCATGACCAGCGTCTGTAAGAAGGAAGCTATCAGGTCGCTCTGTGACTTGTGCAGACCATAATCAATCGCAAGCTTGAGGTTAGTTCCTAGTCCCAATAAGTAAACAAGACGGCAAGGATCATCCTTCGTACTCAGGGCTTTCAAAATGACTCTAGTCTTCGGTAGTTGTACTTCGGTGTCATCAAGGTGGTTTATCCAGCGCGAGAAGGCACCAAGGAGCACTATCGCTACATCTCTGTGTGATTGACCGATCCGCATGGCGTGAAGAAGAGGAGTGGCATCACCAGTTTTGCGCAAAAGAAGCTAGTCATTATGAGGTCACTTATATGATATTCCGCAGTCTATGAGAACTAACCGGGAACGCTCTATCTCGAACTTCCATAAGAAACATGATATCTTTGCGCTCAATGGCTCTGAAAATTTCGAAGGGCTTTCGATTTCATCAATGTGGAATCCCAAGCGCATTAAAGATGAGATATTCGTGCCTGGGGCTCCTTCCATGCCTTAGTGGAACTAAGCTTTGGTATGCTGATGCTCCAGTTTGATGGCGTAGTCGGTGATGTTGGAGAAGCACTTGGCGAGACACTGTTTCGTCTTTCGCCTGTTGAGCTATCCTCAGGCTCTTCAGACGGTGAAGGACTAGCGGGTGGTGTGGGACTGCGACGTAATTGTCGAATGATAGCTTTGGGAGCAGCCTGGCTGGCTTCACGCTGCAAGAATGCTTGAGAAATGTTGGCGATAATGTGGACTGACAAGCGAACGCACAAACCTGAAGATGGGAGCCGCGCAGGAAGACAGAGCTCGGATTGGAGTCGATGCCGTGGGATGGGCGACGGCGACGGCGGCTCTGGGATGAACTGCGCTGCGAGCGAGAGTATCATCGGGGCATTGTTCACCATGTCAGGCTGTACGTCTTTCGCGAGGCCCTTGTGTTCCGACGCTCAAGTCCGGAGTCATGGAAGTGGACTGATCAACCTCCCTATTTGAGGTGTTTGCCCCTCGATGGTAGTAGCCATTTCATAAGCGTCATCTTTCAAGACGTTCCCTGATGCTCAAAGTCTGGAAAGATAGTTCACGTTCGATGCATCTTGACTCTTGTCAAGATGGCGACGGCGAGCTAGTGCGGCAAACTGGTGTTGACCCTCCCACTATTCCCCTTGAAACCGCTTCTGCCAGTCTCACGCCGCCAGGACTTGATTTGAACACGGTGTCTCTAAAGCGCGCGAGACAGTCGAGTAACCAAGATGATAGTGACACTCGGTCTTCGAAGAGAACACAAAATTCTGTTCCAGCGCATCCAAAGCGCTGTTACTCAACTGCGCCATTTACCTCTGTCTCCGCAGACGAGTTACTTGAGTTTGCAAAAACTCGCAATAGTAAGCTTGCCAGAACGTCAAAATCACCATACTGACGGTTCCATAGCGATCTTTATATATAGTCGCTCTGATGGTAGTGTCATTCATACACAACCTTTCTTTCATTACTGATATGAATGGTATGCATAGACGTTACTGACCTATCATCCAAATTTTTAACGTGGGTCGCTGATAACCTTACTGCACTTCCCAGTAGAGACTTTTCTCGCCAAAAGGTGTCCGTTGTGGTAGTCCCGTAGGCCGTTTTCTCGGAACTCATCTCCAACCACGTTCATAACATGGATTTAGAAACAATGTCCATATTGATGGGCTAGCAACAAAGATAGCCGTCCAATCTCGCTTGCGAGTCGCTGCGTGCCACGGTCGCGTAGATACTCCGGATCCATCTGTAAATCAGGTTGTAGTGTGTTCTGTCGATGCAAGTGGGCCATCTTTTGCTCTCCTCACGATATTCACAGCTTATCCGCAGACATTGCTCAGTCACATTACTCGGGGGATGTGGACAATCTCACACTTTTTCTCTTTCGTGATAATCGAGGCTCATTCGACTTTACGGGAGGGTTTGCCATTAACTGATGTCTTGAAGTGGTTCTGCCGAAGTCCGAGCATATTCGTGAAGCCCAAAATCCTTGCATTCAGTTCACCGATGACCGGTGCTGATATCGAGACAATGGAACGTCTGCTCCTCGCGGAGACAGCTTACTCTACTCCACAGCAACTTCTCCCTTCACAACTCGTCATCCAGTATGAGCCTGCTCATACGAGGTCACAAAGCGGGCTCACACAGGACATCCACCAACTAGATCCTAGTGGGAGTATGTGCGCATCCTTATTCAAGGATGCACATTGCGCGTTGCAACAGTTGGGTCCTTGCGCTGGTGACCTTGTCTGGCGTCGCGCATTGAAGGAGATTACGTGGATTCCCGAACGTCATAATAGCGACCCTACAGAGAAGGCAGCAAGTGAGATTCGGAGTCTCGTTGAGAATTGGGATTTTTCAATGCCGAATACGAATCCATCTTCCCGAGGCTTCAACGTCACCCCAAAGTTCTCCCGGTTGATACAGGTTTTGAGAGCATACGAGCCTTGTGGGGATGACTTCCGTGGTATTATTTTAGGTGAACAAACTCTTCATCGTATCCTTTTTCGCTGACACTCCATAGTACACCAGGGTTGCACTGCGACCATTATGGCTGACATGCTGCGTGTGCTGACCGATGGCCTGGAATTCTTGCGTCCGTTCGCTGTGACCGGCAACCTTCCTGTGATCGATGCCCACTACCAGGTATATATTGTCCCTTCGCGGTATTCTCGATCGCTCAATCGTTGTTTAGACTGATATACGACGAGATTTTGAAATTGGGAAGTATAATCTCTTAATCATGACAAAAACGCTGGAGGACCTGGATATCCCTCCTGCCTTGCTTGTAATCAGGTTGGCTTCGACCAAACCTTCCAGTAGTGACATGCATCTGATCTCCTACAGATATGATACATTCGAGAGCCAGCTCTCGTTTTCTTATGCGTGCGCTTACGCATGTCTGCCTTCCAGTCGCATTGTTCACATGGTGGAGAATGGCAACGATGAGTCCCGCCAAGTGTTGACACGATTTTCGAAAGGAGCGCTCAGCGAATGGTGGATCCCTGTGATTATCCATAGTGGAGGGGTACCCATTCCGTCATCACCGCCCCTAGCCGAAAATCGGTTGCCTTCTCAGTTTGGTGACGAAGCTATGGGCTCGTGGCCCTGCATCGAAGACCCAGTAACAGGGAGGCGATTATATGAACATGATGCCCTCGAGGCCCTCTATCGTTTCGTTGCCGCCACTCAGAAAGCTGACTTGCCTAGTGTGCCATTATTGATTACAAGAGAAGTTTCTCTTCCTAAAAATCAGCAAGCATGGGTCTGCAGTGCGACGCTGCCGGCTGGCCTGCCTATCGACCATGTCATCGGGCCTACTCGCTTAACACCCACCCACGCTCGCCGGTCAGCTGCATATCAAGCTTGCGTACAACTGTATGAGCATGGCGTGTTCCACAATAACCTGTTCCCAGTGTTCCAGCACCACCTCAAACCTGATGCAAGTGGTTCAACAGCACTCGCCGCGGACAAAGTGTCTGGGAATCGTTGTTATCCTCGCAAGCAGTCCCTATTCTGGTCGAACTCCCTTCGTCTTCCTGAACGCCGTTT